>CM056498.1:25025667-25335014 GCA_029783415.1 Anisodus acutangulus | reverse complement strand
TTCGCTTGCAAACTCATTAAAGTAAACAAAGCCAATAGTGTGATAGAATGCTTTCTTGCTAGGAAAAGACTTTTCGCTGGAAACTCCTAGCTCAACTAGCGCTTCGCACTTTGCTTGACTACCAAAGAAAATCGAAATCTGAATCCCAAATTTGATTTGGGTTTGGAATTGATTTTGAAATAGTTCAAGGACCTATTTGAAATTAAATTAGGGTTTTTGAAATTGCAATTTAGCCATTGGGACAAATCTGAAAATTTTAAAAGTTTCTGGAATTGCAATTTGGTCTGTGAAAATTCTCTGAAAATTTAAAAGATTTTAAAATCAGCAGATTTGTCCTTGGGGCAAATCTGTAGATTTCAGAAAAGCAGATTCAGTCCCTAGATGAATCTGTAAATTTAAAAAAAAAAGCAGATTTGGTCACTAGGGCAGATTCGTAAATTTCTGAAAAATAGATTTGGTCCCTCGGTGAATCTATAATTATTTTAAGGTTCTGAAAATTGTAGAAAAAACCCTGAAAATTAAATTTTGATTTCTGAATTATTAATGGAATGTTTGGATGAGCAAAAAATTCTGAAAATTTGAAAATTGAGTTTTAAATTTGGAATTTAATATTTTCTAAGTTGAAACAAATTAATTAACCTACAATTATTGTTATTTAGCATATTATTTGATAATGTGCGCATAAATTAATTGTTTCTCCTAATTGTTTAATTGATTGTCATTTAAATAATTAGTATAGAGTCTGCATTATATATGTCTGGGTAGGCGACACCCAATATTTGTTAGACCACATTATGCATGTCTGGGTAGGCGGTGCCCAGTATTTGTCGGACCGCATTAAATCATGTTTGGGTAGGCGACGCCCAATATGTGCTCTATTTGATCTAGCACGTGTAATAAGGATCTTGATAAAACCACGATTAAAATGTTCCCCAATTTAATATAAGTCTGATTTGAAATCCACGTATCGTCCGTTATAATTGAATGAGTGCAAAATCCTTTTCAGCTATAAGAGTATTTACACCCTAGTGGTTGCTCTAAGTCTACGAGGACTCAGACTCTTCATAGATGCATGTATTTGCAGTAGCGAGTGAGAAACCTTTGTGAGTATTTACGCCCTAGCATTTTCTCTACAAGGCCAAACTTGCTTAAATGCATAATTGCAGTCGCGTAACGAGGTTGACTTACTTAATTATGTCTTGACGCCCTAGCGTCAGAATAATCTAAGGGCGCAGATCGATTGTTTAGAACAGTCGGTCAAACCAAGAGTTGCAAATTGTTTGTAATTGGTTTGGAGACCGACCATGTTGTACTGTTGAAGTTATCAGCCCTAGCAAATGCGTAGACATTATGAACTTGGATCTTGGCCTATTATGATCATATTTGATATGAGTTCGTATTCTTCCATGTGGTCATAGAATATGTTAAAATAATGGGAGTTAATTAAACTAAAGGTCATGTTAATTAGTTAACGAATGCATTCATAGAAATTATATTTGATTTAATTTCAGTCTATGTATTTCTTCATATTATTTAAAATGTCGAATCTGTCATTGAAATGCTTGGTTGAGAATAATAAGTTGACCGGAGCTAATTATCCGGACTGGGTGCATAATTTGCGTTTGGTACTAAGACAAGAGAAAATTGAGTATGTGTTAGACACATCTGTTCCAAAAGTTCCTGATGAAGAGTCTGTTGAGTATGCTTTGTTTGACATGGTTAGTTATCAGAAGCATTTGGGTGATACTACCTTGGCACAGTGTGTCATGTTGTCCTCCATTACTGTAGAGTTACAGAGGCAACATGAGAACATGGGCCCCTATGAGATGCTAGAACATTTGAGGAGTCTTTATTATTCACAGTCTCAGACTATGGAGTATGAGCTGTTAAGAGACCTCTTCAAATGTAAGTTGAATGATGGGGGCCAAGTGTCTGGTCATGTTCTGAAGATGATTGGGTTGATAGAAAGGTTGGCTTCGATTGGAACGAAGTTGCCCCAGAATATGTATGTTAACTTGATTTTGAATTTGCTTCCGAGTTCATTTGAGAATTTCATTGTGAACTACAATATGAATGGAACCAAGGTGAATCTTACAGACTTCACAATATGCTAAAGACTTATGAATCATCTACTTCAAAGGGGACGACTGTGCTTATGGTGGGCTCATCTACTAAGTTCAAACCTAAAGGTAAGAACAAGAAGAATAAGGGTAAGGCTGGTGCCAAACTCACAATCTTGAAACCTAAATGAGGTGTTTAGAAGAAGTCTAGGTTGTCCAGGGACGTATTCCTCAACTGCAAGCAGAAGGGGCATTAGAAGAAAGATTGCACCTCTCTAGGAGGAGACAAGGCACTAGGTGCTTCTGGACAAGGTATGTTTGTCATTGAGATTAATATGTCTATAAGTAACTCTCACTGCTGGGTATTGGATACAGCCTGTGGCTCACACATATGTAATAATGTGAAGTGGCTAATGGACAGCAGAAAGGTTAGACCATGGGAGTTGGACCTACGCGTTAGAAATGGAGCACGAGTTGATGTTGAGCGTGTGAGAACTTATAGATTAGATTTACCTTCAGGTTTTACATTAGAACTTAATAATTGTTATTTTGTTCCCTCGATTACGAGGAATATTATTTCCATTCCAATGTTAGACATTGCGGGTTTTTCCTCATAAATTGCTAATGGAAGTTATATACTATCTTTTAATGGTATTGTTTGTGAAAATGCTCCACTTGTGAATGGTTTATATATTCTCAATTGTAATCGTGAAATTTTCAATGTACAAAACAAATGAGCTAAAATAAGTAATCCAAGAAATTCCACCTACTTATGACACTGTAGACTTGGTTATATCAATTAATCAAAGATAGCAAGATTGAGAAAGTTAGACTACCTGGAACCATTTGACTTGGAGTCCTATGGTGACTGTGAATCTTGCTTGAGAGGAAAGATGACCAACAAAACACTTTCTGGAAAAGGTGTGCGAGCCAAAAAGGCACTTGAGTTGGTCCATACAAATGTATGTGGGCAGTTTTCCACTCAAGCTTATGGAGTTTTTTCTTACTTCATAACTTTTACAGACGATTTCACAAGGTTTGGACATGTGTATCTTATGAAGCACAAGTCCAAAGCCTTTGAGAAATTCAAGGAGTATAAGTTAGAAGTAGAGAAACAACTTAAAAAGAGTATCAAGACTCTTCGATCAGATCGATGAGATGAATACCTGAGTAGAGAATTTCTAGATTACTTGAAACTTCATGGAGTCCAATCAGAATGGACACCTCCTGGAACACCATAAATGAATGTCGTTGCTGAAAGGAGAAATCGAACCTTATTGGATATGGTCAGATCCATGATGAGTTTTTCAGCTCCAAGATACCTTTGGGGCTATGCTTTACAAAACTCAATATATATTCTGAATACAGTTCCTTCAAAGTCAGTAGAGAAAACGCCATATGAGATATGACATGGCAAGAAGCCTGCTTTTACACATATGCGAGCCTGGGGCTGCCCTGCATATGTAAAGAAGATGCTTACTGACAAGTTGGAATCTAAAAGTGAGAAATGTTACTTTGTGGAATATCCTAAGGAAACGAGAGGATACTATTTCTATCTTCCTGGAGAACCTAAGGTCATTGTTTCCAGAAATGCAACTTTCCTTGAGGAAGACTGTGTCTACAAGGAACAGAGTTACAATAAGATAGAACTTGAAGAACTTCAAGAACTACAAAGCAACATAGAGGTTGAATCCTTATCGAATGATCTAGACAAGAATTCAGTGGGAGTATTTGGTGAAGGTATGTTACTTAGAGTACAACCTTCAGCCATTGGGAGTGATGTAGAAATGCAAGATTCTCATACCCAACCAATGGAATATGATACAATGGTTGTACATCCTTCCATTTAGGAAACACATGTAGATGATATTCCTGAAAACTCTCATAGTGGTGGAAACACACAAGAACCTTCTCATGATCAGAATACAAGAACCATAGAAATGCAAAATAACCAACTCCATAGGTCCACTAGGACTCATCGTCAGTGTGAAAGACTTAATCTCCTTGTTGAAAGTCAAAATGAGATAGATATTCATGATGATGATGAGCCTACAACCTACAATGAGGCTATGTTAGACATTGACTCACAAAGATGGCAAGAAGCCATGAAATCTGAAATGGACTCAATGTATGCCAATCAAGTTTGGAACTTGGTTGATTTGCCAACATGGGTTAGACCCATAAGATGCAAATGGGGTTTCAAGAAGAAGATTGATGTATTTGTCAAGGTGCAAACCTACAAGGCTAGGTTGGTAGCAAAAGGTTACAATCAGAGGCCTGGGGTCGATTATGATGAAACCTTTTCGCCAGTTGCAAAGATTAAGTTCATTCGGATTTTTTTTGCAATAACTGCATATTATGATTATGAGATTTGGCAGATGGATGTTAAGATCGCTTTCCTAAATGGAAATCTAATTGACGAAGTGTATATGATACAACCTGAAGGTTTTGCATCAAAGTCAAAACCCAAAGCAATATGCAAACTACAAAAGTCCATTTATGGACTTAAGCAAGCCTCAAGGAGTTGGAATATTTGCTTTGACAAAGCTATCAAATCATTTGACTTTGTCAGAAGCAAGGAGGATCCATGCGTTTATAGTAAATACAAGGAAGGGAGTATTGTTTTCATTATCATATATATATAGATAACATATTAATAATGGGAAATGATAAGTCCCTTATGCAATCAGTGAAGGAATGATTGTCCAGCACCTTCATGATGAAGGACTTTGGTAAAGCCTGCTACATTCTCGGAATTAGGATCTACAGAGATAGACCTAATATATTGTTAGTGTTGTCACAATTTACATACATAGACAAAGTACTAAGACGTTTCTCAATGAAAAACTCCAAGAGATGAGGTATTCCTATGGGTCAAGACATCAAGTTATCTAAGAAGGATAGTTCTTTTACTGTTATAGAACTTGAGCGCATGAAGAAGATCACATATGTTTCAGTTATAGGGTCAACCATGTATGCCATGGCCTGCACTAGGCCAGATGTGGCCTTTGCACTTAACATGACTTGCAAATTCCAGCAGAATCCTGGGGAAGAACACTGGAAACCAGTCAAGAATATTCTTAAGTATCTTAGACGAACTAAATAATATTTCTTAGTCTATGTTGGGCAAGAGAAGCTAGTCGCTACTGGGTACACTAATGATAGCTTCCAAACAGATCTTGATGACTTCAAGTCACACTCTGGATATGCCTTCATTTTCAATGGTGGAGCAGTAAGTTGGAAAAGTTCAAAGCAAGAAACCACTGCTGATTCGATGACTGAAGTCGAGTACATTGCTGGATCAGAAGCTGGTAAAGAACTTGTCTCGATATCTGAGTTCTTGAAATAACTAGGGGTTGTTCCAAGTGCCAGTCATCCAATAACGATATATTGTGACAATACTGGTGCGATTGCGCAAGCTAAGGAACCAAGATAAACAAATAGAAACAAACATATACAGAGGAAATACCACATACTCAGAGATGGTGGAATCTAAAGAAATAGATCTAGACTATATTTTCACAGATGATAATCTAGCTGACCCATTTACTAAACCATTAAGCATAGATAAACATAATGGTCATTTCAAAAATATTGATATTAGATACATTGGAGATTGGCTCTAGGCCAAGTGTGAGCAATTTGAAAGTATGTATGTCCTAGAGACAATCTACATTAGGGACAAAAATGTACTTGAATACATTCGTATTATTAATGAGATTAATAATTATGGCATTTGCAATTATTGAATTATTGTTTGATTGTTTGCAATTATTCATATATGTGCATCCTTTGAGCTTACATTATCATTAATAGAGTGAGATATTAATGATATAACGTAACTCTCAAAATAACCTCGACTAATGATCATTGAGAATGGGATATCGATGATATGCTATAAGTCGACATGTGGTCTGCATCACATTCTTGGAGAATGTAGTATGTCTCACAACTACGAGTAATGGTTACTCGTGATGGATACATAGATACTTTGGAGAAGTATTGGTATACCCTGTTGATAAACTATTTGTTATACATGTCTATAGTGTTATCGGCATGTGGAATATGAAGGTCATTTGACTTGAGGTCAATACTCACCTTGTTTACAGAATAATGTACTTTGACCAAGTTCTAAGCTTAAATTCCTTCTGGAAAAGATACGGCTTGTGTTGGGTGCATCAGGATGTAAATCAAGGTGGTAGTTGAGCCAAGAATAAGATTCATTCCTCGATTGAAAATTTGAGAGAGCACTCAACTTCTCAATGTTATTAGGTTGTCTAAAGTCACTGGCCAGTGCAAGAGACATATTTAGGATATGGTCTAGTTGTCAATTAATAAATGTGAGATAAAGTGATTAAGCCATTTGGATAGACACATGGCAAATCCTAAGCTTAATCGAGTGTGTCGCGAATGAAAGGAATTTATGGTTCCGCATAAAGGTCAAGTTTGCTGGATTCATGTAAACGTACTTCACATATTGAGTTCGTCATACGACGCGGTCTAAGAGTTTCGTATGGACCTTAATTAGATTAATGTCGATATGTGAATGCCTATAGGGTCACACTATATGCGGTTGTTTCTTCGATCTAAGAGTGTATTGAGAAAGTATTAAATATTCGATTGAGAATCGAGATATTTAATTTATAATAATTATGGAATATTTCTATTTCATAGAAATTATTTAATTAAGTCAAATTGGATTTCGGATTTAATTAAATGTGTTAGATATATTATATGGGTACTCGGACAAATACAGGGAAGCAATTGGGCCAGAAATTACTGGTCCAAAATTGGAACCTTGGCTGTCCACTGGGGCGTGAGAAGTGGACCAATTGGGCTGGTCCACTGAACATTAACATGGGTCCAGGTTTTCCTGTTTTATATTTGTTTAGGTTTTGTCCTGAACTCCTACATATACAACACATATCTCATAATTATATAGTTACAGAAAATAACTTCTCAGTTCCTAAAGCAAGATTTCCTAGCTTTCTTGAATAAAAAATACACTGGAGTTAGATCTTGCAATCGAGGAAACAAATCTCGTGGATACCTTAGTATTGAATCCCGCATACAAAAACCTGTAAGTTTTTTTTTATCATGTTTTGAACATACAACATGATTATCGTATAAGTCATGCCAGGATTGTTGTTGGGTAAGAAATTTTAAACTTTCGTTGTGCTTACTATTTGATTTACGAACCCAACAAATCCCTACACAATTTGCTCTGTTCTGGGGTAGGACCTTGTAGGTGATATTAGTTGCTCTGTTCTCAAACCCTGGTCATTCAGGCACATTCCGCGATTTACTGGTAGTAGTGCTAAGGGCCCGGGACTACTATCTCCAGGAATAGTCTGACGTAAGCCGGAAAGATGGATATAAAAAAAATGTCTCAATTCCTACTCCAAAATTACTTTTGTTTTTCTTTTCAAAGTTATGTCGACCTGAATAACTTTTTTTTCCCATAATGAGAATCGGACAATTATATATGTTTAGTTCAATTGAATTATTGAAAGGAGTTTAGAATCAATACACTTAGATTATTGTATTATTGGTATCAGTAGTAGTTTATAGTTCACTTGTTCTTTGCTAGTGTATATCCTATTTTAGATTTTGTAAATATGTGGCAACTTGGCAGTTGACACTAGTAGATTTTGATTGAAAACTGAAATGAGTTGAAAATGACACAAGTTTTCTTGGCTTAACAGACTTACCTAATGAATTTAAATGTGTCGATTCCCAAATTTTTGAGTCATTGGCCATTCTTAGTGTCCAATAGCCAAATTACAATACTTCTCCAATGAAGCCTTTGTTGACTTATTTTATGACTTCTCAAGCACAAAATTCTGCAGTTGGCAGTTGGTGTCACCGTAGAGAAATATGGGTCCAACTGTGGTATAACTTAATACAATTAATCGTAATTAGGAGATTAGTTACAGTTATTTAAATCATAGTTAGTTAGACAATTAGTGTTAATCCTAACTAAGTCGGTTAGGCTTGTATAAATACACTTGTACAGTTACATTTCATTCTAATGCAATATATTTTTTCCTAAACAATTTTCTCCACCAATCTCTCTTCTCAATCCTTCTCATCACTTTCACTTCTCATTTGCCATGGTTGAGGTATCTTAACATGGTATCAGAGCTCGATAAAGCTCGAAATCTCAAACAATCGAGGAAGGAAGTGATTAATTGCGGTGTGAATTGAGTTCGATCGAAGTTAGGGCTAAAATAGAGAAGAACTTCCACTATTTTTATTGTTTGCAAGTGACATTAGGGTTACGATTGAGACAAATTGATGTTCACAATCGATTGTTGTTCATAATTGTTCGATAGCTGCGATAACGAGTTTGAGTTGAATCCAAGTCAATTTCTGAGTAATTCAGTTGAAAAATGGCGATTCACAAAGGAATTGAGGTACCGGTTGCAGTGCAACATCATAATGCAACCGTACCTCTAAATCAGTACGGACAGAATGATAATGCATAATTTGATCAGGTTCATCATAATCACCCCATGTATATTCATGCGTCCGATAGTCAAGGTTCGGTTCTTATCTTCAAGGCTCTGAGAACTATTCTCTATGGAGTAAGTCTATGAAAATTATATTACTTGGTAAAAACAAGTTAGGATTTGTTCTAGGCACTTGTAGAAAAGAAATGTATGATCTTAGTTTACATGAGATGTGGGATCATAATAATGCTATAGTGTTGGCTTGGATTATGAATACAGTTGCTAAGGATTTATATAGCACAGTGATATATGGTACAAATGTTCACAAATTTTGGGAGGACCTTAGGGAAAGCTTTGACAAAGTTAAAGCATCTGGGGCTTTCTTTCTTCACAAGGAGATAATAGCTACACTCACACAGGGAACTGCATATGTATCTGTATATTTTTCCAAACTCGGAGAGCTATGGGATGAGTTTCAATCACTTATTCCTCCTCTTTGTTGTCCTTGTCCAGAATCAAGGAAGTATAGTGAACATTTCTAGTCGTAAAGATTATGGCAGTTTTTTTTTGGTTAGAATGAATCATATGATCATGCTAAGATTCAACTAGACATGTGTCATGATTATTATTGTGGAAAGAGAAAGGAAAAGTGCACAGAATTATAGTACATGACTGTCTAATGAAGCTGGTGTCTATTTTGCACTTATGACTAACAGACCTCATACCACTGCTCTTTGATAAGTCTCAACTCTTTTGTGACTTTTGCAAGTTTAAGTGACATAAAAAGGATAATTTCTACAAGTTGCATGGGCATCCTGGTGATTTTAAGTTCAAGAAGAAGGGAGGATCAAGTGATCATGCGAATAATGCTATGAACACAGGAAATCCCTCTGAAGAGCAGTATCAATCACATGTCTTCAATTCACTTGTGCCTCACTCAACACCAAGTTCCTCTACACCATTTGCACCCATGACTTTTTTTTTTACTCAGGAGCAATATTCTCAGTTACTTCAAATGCTCAAACGGAAGGAGGCTGAGCATGTTACAAACATTGTCAGGATGAGTTTAGAAGCTAGTACTTCAGGAGGTACATCTGCTACTGCAGGTACAAGTCTATTCACTGCCTTACTATCTAGGTTAGTTGGTTCTAACTTGATAGTTGACATTGGAACCTCTAATCACATGGTGTATAACATAAATTTACTCAAAAGGCTTAAAGTATTAGATAAGCAGAATAAGAACAAAGTGTATTTGCCAAATGGCAATCAGGTGGATATCAGTCTATTGGAGATGCTTCTATATTACAAAATAAGATTGTTCAGAATGTTTTGTATATACCACAGTTCAAATATAATTGTTGTCAGTTTCACAGATAACTAAGGCTCTAGGTTGCCTAGTAGCTTTTCCCCTAATTTATGTGTCTTTCATGACATCTAAAGTGGGAAGGTACTAGGAATTGGTACAGAGGATGATGGCCTCTACATCCTACAGGCAGATAAGGCAGAGTCAAGATCATGTGACAATATGAGTACTAAGAAGACATCATAGTTTATTACTTTTAATAATGTCAATACTAGTAGAGATACTTCTGAGAATAAAACGTGTGCTAGCTGTGTTATCTCTGAGAGTAAACTGTGTGATAGTTCTTTATGGCATATGAGGCTAAAACATGCATCCCTCAAATATTAGCTCATATTGACTCTTTCAATAATGTATTGTTGAAGGATCATGTGTGTACAATTTTTCCTATTGCAAAGCAATCAAGATTGTGTTTTCATACTAGTACTTCTCACTCTAAATGTGCTTTTGATTAACTACATGCTGGTGTCTATGGTCTCTATAAGGTTCCAACTCATACTGGGAAGAGATGTTTTCTTACAGTAGTGGATGACTACTCTAACTTCATCTGGATATACTTGATGTCTACTAAAGCAGATACTATAGTTCTTCTTAGAGAATTTTTAATTCAGGTCAAAACTCAGTCTAGATGTGGAGTCAAGTGCCTAAGATTTGACAATGACATTGAGTTCTTCAATGACAAAGTCAGTACTCTACTTAAGAAGAATGGTATACAACATCAAAGCTCTTGTGTAGACACACCCCAACAAAATGGTGTGGTTGAAAGAAGACATAGGACTATTCTTGATATGGCTAGAGCTTTGAGATTTCAAGATCATATAACCTTAAAGTTCTGGGGATACTGTGTATCTACTTTTGTGTACTCGCTGAACATGTTACCTAGTCAAGTGTTTGGTGGTAAATCCTTATGAAAAGTTGTTTCACTCTTCAATATTTGAGAGTACTTGGTAGCCTGTGTTATGATACTAGAGTGAAGAATTCTGACAAATTCAGTCCTAAAGCCATTCCTTCTGTCCATCTTGGATACTCCTCTTCACAAAAAGGTTATATTCTTTTTTACCTTTGCTCTAAGGAAATATTTGTTAACAGAAACAATGTGTTTAAAGAAGATGTATTCCCCTTCCAATTACATTCTTATGCTCTTTCACCTATATTCTCAGTTCTTTCTCTTCCTCTTGATGAAGACTTACACTCATCTTCTTCCACACCTGAGGAAGTTGTCCATACATCTCTCTCTCCAACCTCTGTTGATAATCTACCTAATCTCATTCTTCCTGCTCCTATTGTTCATGATCCTCCTCCTATTGTTTCCTCCTCTAATGATGTGATGAGATCTTCAAGATCTGTCAGACCTCCTGCTTGGATGACATACTATGTGGAGTCCTCTAAGTCTGTTCCTTGGTCTTATTCTCTTGCCAATTATATTTCCTATGATCATCTATGTCCTTCTTATAGAGCTTCTCTAAAGTCTTTCTCAGCTATAGTTGAGCCTAGATAATTTACTGAAGCTAGCACAACTGCCTTATGGATTCAAGCTATGAAAGTTGAACTTACTGCTTTAGAGGAGAATTATACATGGTATATTATTGATTTGCCAGCTGACAAGCGACCCATTGGCTGCAAGTGGGTGTTTAAGGTTATGATGAAAGAAAGCCCGCGAACTCAAACTCTCAACATAAGCCGAGATGTGATTTACTAAGAGTGCCAACGATTGCCTGTCAATGTACACTTACATGCCTAAGGTGGAATGAAAAATGGAATGGAGTTGGAGTTGGTAGTGAAGATTCAAGAAACACATTTATTTTCGGCTTTGTATGTAGGTATTGGCTGAAGACCATGTTTGTTTTTCTTTTAGCTTATCTTTAATTCTTAGCTTAGCTTTTAGTTCTTCTTAGCACACAATTAATAAGCCATATAATAAGGAAGGATGACTAGGCCATGTATTAAGGTGACAAGGCCGAGACTTTCTTCCCACAAGATTATTAGGCCGAGAAGAGTATAAGAATGGCAAGGTGGCAAAGACAAGGATCATATAGAAGATGAGGCTTCCAAGAAGACAATTCATGAACCAACAAGTTCATGAATTTGGCTACATAAAAGACATCAAGGTCGGCCTAGGGGAGGTGAAGAGTTGGCCGAAAACAACTCACCAAGGCACATGTTCAAGAAGCTTCCAATCGAAATTCCAAGGAGCCTAAGTTCATGCATTCTTCTGCATGGGAACCACAAATGGGTGTGAAAATATTAGATTCATCATTTATCCCCAAGTTAACCCGAATCCCTTCCCACATATTCCCACTTGGCCCAGAATCCCAAGTTGGCCGAGACCCTTTCCCTTTCCCATTGTGGCCGAAAGTAGTTAGAGTTTGTGTCCTTTAGTTTGTCTTCTAGAAAGGTCCATGTTCTACTATAAATAAGACCTTTATTATGTTGTAAAAATCAAAGTTGATGAATAGAAAAACATGAGTTTTACTCAAACACTAAAGTATTCAACTTGCATGTTGTCTACCTTAGTTGGTCCTTGTATGGGCCTTCGGTTTTTGTGTGAACCAACCCCTTAGTGTAAGTTGAAGCTAGGAATTGTGTGACCTAGTTAAACCTAAGCTAAGGTCCCTTCGGTTTAAGTTTGGTTAGGACTTGTGTGACCTAGCTAAGCCCAAGCTTAAGAAACCCCATCGGTGCAAGTGGACGTTGGAACTTATGTGATCCAACCAAACCCAAGCCTAGGGTCTATCATAAGGTTTTTGACCACCCTCACTTGGTTTGTATTCTGGCTTGTACTTAGCAACCCCGATAAAGTCCTTGTCTAATTGGCTACTCACTACTTGGTGTCGACTCGAGCATTAAAAACCTCGTGTCTCTATCCTTGCTACATCGACCGTACCTCACTTAAACTATATCGATCGAACTAACACTTAACCAAATCGGCCAACCGTCCCACGATTTGCACCCGAGCTTGCATCCCGCAACTCGTATTTAATCCTCATCTAACCTACTAAATATTTTCCACCCGCACACCTCACAATACCTCACAAACATCCACCATAAAGACCAAGACCCTAAACCACACACATTTCCCCGTCCAAACCCGACAACCCTAAACAATCCACAAAACCACCCTTACCGAGACCCTACTATTTTGGTTCATTTTCGAGGCATTGCCACCATCAACCCAACAAACCCCGACCACCATTCCCACCTTTAACATACCTGCAACACCCCTATAAAATGCATATGTCTAATTCTACCCTAAACTATCCGAAATAACCCCACAACACCACACTGCCCGGCAGTAACACCCAACCCCAGAACCCACTTTGTGTCCCATTTTTGGATAGACCTGTACACAACCAAACTCCGACCCACTTACCCACTTACACCCCTCCTTACTTACATCAGGTTAAGTACAAAGTTTCAGGAGAGGTGGAAATATTAAAAACTAGACTGGTGGCTAAAAGGCATAGTCAACATGAGGGGTTGGATTATTCTGAAACCTTCTCTCCTATAGAAAAAATGATTACAGTCAGCTATGTGGTAGCCTTAGCAGCATCTTCTTCTTGGTATGTGTTTCAAATGGATGTCCATAATATCGTCCTTCAAGGTGACCTCGAGGAAGATGTATATATGCTTATTCCTGATGGCTTTTTAAGCCAGGGGGAGTATTCAGTCAAGGTATGAAAACTTCATAAGTCTCTTTATGACCTAAAGCAAGCCCCTAGGCATTGGAATCTGAAATTGGTACAAACATTGATAGATATGGGATTTGTGCAGTCCTATTATGCTTACTCTCTGTTTACTCATCTTAAAGATGGTGATATTTTAATTATGCTGGTTTATGTGGAAGATTTGTTAGTGACTGGTTGTAACTTATCACTCATTAAACAAGTGAGACAAGATCTACAGTCAAAGTTCAAAATGAAAGATTTGGGGGAATTAAAATATTTTCTTGGCATAGAGTTCTTTAGATCTGAAAAGGGAATTCATTTGTGTCAAATGAAGTATGCACTTGAACTAGTCTCAGAGATGGACTTGACTGGTAGCAAACCAGCTGCTACATCACTTGAATTTAATCATAAACTCATTTCAGTTGAGTATGACAATGTTGTTCATCCTGAAGTGACAAAATGTGATACTGTGCTATCTGACAAAGGGAGCTATCAAAGAATTACGGGAGTGCTATTATACCTAACTATGACAAGGCCTGATCTTGCTTTTATGGTTCAAGTACTCAGCCAACATATGCATGCACCAAAGTCCTCTCATATGGATGCAGCTACGAGGGTTGTTAGATATATAAAAGGAACCGCATGTCTTGGTTGTTCATGCCAGCTATTGGTAGTATGAAGCTGGATGCATACTCTGATTCTGATTGAGAGTCATGTGTTAATACTAGAAAGCCGGTCACAGGGTATGCAATTAAGTTTGGAGATGCACTAATCTCTTGGAAATCAAAGAAGCAACAAAATGTGTCCAGAAGTTCAGCCGAAACAGAGTTCGGGAGCATGACATCCATAATTTTTGAAGTTACTTAGTTAAAAGGGTGAACTTGAAAACGCCTATCAATCTCTTTTATGATAGTAAGACTGCTATACAAATTGATGCACATCCTATCTTTCATGAAAGAACCAAACATATTGATATAGATTGTCACTTTGTTAGAGAAAAAATTCAAGAAGGACTGATCCATACTGAGCACATTGGTACTAAAGAACAACAAGCAGACTTACTCACAAAGGCACTATGCAAACCACAACATGATTATCTGATGAACAAGTTGGGGATGAAAGACCTATTTCACTGATCATCTTGAGGGGGAGTGTAGAGAAATGTGGGTCCAACTGTGGTGTAACTTGATACTATTAATTGTAATTAGAAAATTAGTTGCAGTTAGTTTAATCATAGTTAGTTAAACGGTTAGTGTTAAATCCTTACTAAGTCAGTTAGGCTTGTATAAATACACTTGTACAGTTAAGTTTCATTCTAATGAAATATATTTTTCCTAAACAATCTTCTCCTCCAATCTTTCTTCTCGATCGTTCTCCTCATGGTTGAGGTATCTTAACAGTCACAAAAGGATATTTGGTTGCACCGCCAAATTCCAAAAAGAAATCAAATTATTTGAAATTTGTGGTCTTAAATATGCATGTCATGATATTTTTCTTGCATAAAATCAAGTTTTTAAGGATAAAATAAATAAATAAAAAATGTTCCAAATATGAAAAGTTAGTATAATATTTTTTAAACAAACTAAAAAAATGACTCGTCTGGCCATAGATATTGTTTCATATTTCCTACCATTTAATATTACAATGTTTTAAAAATATTCCACGACAATAAATTAAAATGAAAGATGTACAATTTTCTTTACGCACACACGTGTAAAAAATTGCGTACGAACTTTACAATTTATATATATATATATATATATATATATATATATATAATATTAGTCACTCTTTACTCATATTACAATTTACACATGTATCACTTGTTAATAATTACTTATATATATATCAAGTCATGAAAATTTAAATAGAAATTCAAGTTTCAATATTCTGTTAGTAAAATTCAATTGTTTATTAATTTTAACACTCAGAGAACAAGTTGCAGGCAATTGTGAAAGATAAGCTTTGTAGAATTGGGTCTGTTGAGCAGAATTTAAAATTTGAAATTTATGAATTTATATTGTAAATTCAAGTTAGTATACAATAAAAATTGGGTTACTATCATTCAATATTTATAATCATTTTGTGAATTCCTTAATATAAATATATAATTTAGAGAAAAATTATTTTATTCATGTAAATCGGATGCTTTAAGCTTGATCGCCTCTGTTGTTGAGCCCATTTTGAATTCATATCAAAAGTACATGTAGTGCGCCTGATTTTATCACAAGATGTCACGATCTTATTATAAAATACTTAAATAAAATGATTACCGGACTATTTTATTAATTTCATCAGGTACATAATTACACAAAGGAAAAGGCAAAGTGAAAATATAAATGCTGAGACAGAAAAATGGACTCAATACAGATTAATGTACACAATTCGTTATTGCATTCTCTTGCCATCACAAGTCACGACTGGGCAGTGCCAGATAGCATACCTGTTAACAAATAACAATAGCGGATTTTTTGCAGAATTTGAGTTGAAGAATTGTTCCAAGTCGACTTCGTTTCTCTTAAAAGTAAAATTTTATTCACCAACTAAATGCTTTTTCTAGTGTGTGTTAATGTAGAAGAGCAAAGAGAACGAAGAAATTTCTCACACTATCATTACAAAGAAGATAACGTTAACCGGTTTACGAACAAAATTGATTTCCTTCTAAAATATAACCGTCCAATAACTTGAGAGATTACTTAAATCTTTTTCCTAACAGGGTCAAGTATGTTATCCCACATAAAACGACTCATGACCCAGATCCAATGTTCAACATCTTTCACTACGCTCATGGTGGGTTAGACTCAAACCACAATCATATCAATAACACACATAATTCATACAAAAAAATAATTCGTGCAACATACGAGCATCAAAAGATTTAAAATTTCAAACCTATTAAGATTGCACAAGAGCTCCACGTCGAAATCAATGAATACGGAAGGCATTCACTACAGTATGAGGATCTTATTGCTCGCAATACCCTAAACATCATTTGCATTCTACTCCAGTAATTAGTTATCCGATCTCTCATCCTCGGAAGAGGAGAACTCAAGTTCATAACATTATACCCATAATTACACTTGATACCCTCATGTTAAGTGTATCGGTTTTAGATTAATTGCTTCCCATACATGCATTGTAATACCCTGTACTTCTTAATGTGTGTATGACTAAGTCGAAGTCGAAGTACTTACTTGAATATGGAGGAATAATGTTATAGTTGTTGCCTAAGGGTCCAAGTGATGTGAATGTTAAGCCTAGTTAAAGTAAATGAGATTCATAAATGAATGAGATATGAGATATAGATAGACGACCTACTAGTTTCACTTATTTGCTTAGACTTCCTATGTGATTGAGATACTTGCCCGCACGTCCTACTTTCTTGCACGTCCTATTTGCTTACACATCTTACTTGTTTCACGTCGTACTTATTAAACGAAGATGACACACATGTTAGAGCTAATTAGTAATCTACTTATTTAAATATGTGACAAGTAGGTAATGCACCTATTTATATATATGGACCAAACTAAATAGGGTTAAAAGAGGGCAAGTCCCCCTGGGGCATAGCTGGATGGCAAATAAGGGTAACTTAAAATCTAGCTGGAGTTCTGCATCGTGGGTTCGAACCCTGGTGGAAGCAATTTTCTCTCTTCTGGGGTAGGACCTTGTAGGTGATATCAGTTGCTCTGTTCTCAAACCCTGGTCATTCAGGCACATCCCACGATTTACTAGTAGTAGTGCTGAGGGACCGGGATTACTATCTCTAGGAATAGTTTGGCGTAAGCCGGAAAACCGGATATAAAAAAAAGGGCAAGAGCAAGAGTGTGAGGGCCGGTTTAGGGGTCTATAAAGCCTAAAAATCTATTTTTTTTATCTTCATTCACTCCTCTATTCTCGCTCTCTCTCTATGCGATCTGCTTCAACCAAGCAACCATGGATTCTCCCACTTCTTTATGATTTCTCCATGTTCTCATGGCAACCATGGACCCTCCTTCCATCTCTATATCTCAAGGTAATTTTCTCTATCTATCTCTTTCACACAAATAAGGCAGTCGCCTTCTTATTCCTTTAGGGTTCTAAGTACTCTTCTTCATTAACGGAAAATGCCACAAAAAATCCCTCTCCTTCTTTCATAGCTCAAGCATTTGAAGTGAACTATTCTCCTTAGAATTTTCGAGGGGTTCATTCTCTACAAACAACTCGTGTTAAGGTAAGTAATTTCAAATTTAAGTTAGAATTTCTCTTCCTCGCTGCCACACGAGGTTGTATTAATATTTTTCTACCTAAGTTTCTTGAAGGAAGCTTTTAAAAATAGCAAATTGAAGGGATAGAAAACGTTGGACAACCAAGGTAAGATGTTGCCCCGTTTTTAATATGAGCTTATTTGAGCGTTTTATCCATGTTAGCTTTTTGGAACTCGCGGGATGGTGATAAAAAGCCGTGAGTTCAAATCAGTAGTTGTATATGTGTTCAAGGGAATATTTTAAGTGTTTAAGGGTTCGTTCCATGTGGTATGGAGATCTGGAAGAGTTTGGTAGCTCGTGATGATCTTGTGTGTTATTAAAAGGAGGTCGGGTGTAAAGTACACCATTAAATTATAGTCTTGGGAGCTTGCCGCTCTTTGATTGCTTGACATGTTGTTGGAATAGCTGTAGCATGTTATTTAGGGGTTGTTTTAGCATTCAAGTTGTTCATATCATCGTGATGTTTAGAAGCTGTTGGTATAATTGTTGTGTGTCATTGGATTATTGGTGATGCGATATTAGTCCGTCTTAAATAGGTTATGCGTTTATCGGAGAGTATGACTTGTCATAAGTATTTTGGAGATTGAGCTAAGGTAAGTAAGGATATTTCTTTCATTCACCACTGTGGCACGACGTGCGTTTATTGTTCCTTTAAATGAGTTATAAAGTGTAAAGTTTATGGAATAATATTAGCTTCATGTCATAAGTGTTGTATGTTGAATAAAGGATTTCCTTTCATGTTCATGAATCAGTTTGTCATTCAAGTGTACTATTCTTAAGGTCGAGTTACTATGTTATTGTTATGGGATTAGAGTTCCCCCCTCATGTGGAATGATGTCGATGCCCTTTAAAGTATGGTTAAAAGGATTATAGATTGTTATCTAAGATAAATGATGTCAATAGCTTTTGTGTGGTCGTATTCAGGATGTAGATGATTACTTAATGTAAACTATATTGATAGCTCCTAAAGAACGTTAAGGAATGATGAAAGTATACTTAGGATGAATCATATGTCTAGTATACAGGTGATGGTTAATGGGTCATAGAGCATAACATAAGATGAATTGTATCAATGGTTTAAGGATTATTATCATTCGGTTTCTAGTATTTAACATGAGGTGAATGATATCCAACATTCGTGCTTCCACAGGAATAGGATCATTCGAGTGATAGGAGAGTTTCCAAAAGGGTATTGTCAAAGAGTTATAGGCCGTTAATAAGATGAATGGTATTGCTAGATTTTATGAGATTATTATTGAGATATATAGAGCTTCTTAAGATGAATTATGTTACTGGTTCCTAAAGATCGTTAATGGGTGATAGAATGGTACTTAGGGTGAATTATATCAATATATTTCAAGAGATCATTAAGGGTGTTACGGTTCACTTTTGCGTGAGGCATAAAAGCTACTTCATAATTGTGGACACTTTTTGGATTTACTATTTTTTAGAGTCGCCACCTAATTTATTTATGAAAATTAGAAAAACCAATTTTAAGGTTATCATTTTTTGAAACAAAACTTTTAGTACCAGAGTTTGGGTAAGGATTCAAGTGATTCCCCAAAGAAGGTGTTAGGCACAATGGTATTAAGAATTCACAAAATGCGGTTGACCTTCAAGTTAAAAAATATGAATTTTAGTAAAATTTGCTTAATAGCGTGTGGTTCTAAAATGTATATTCAAAGATGGTTTAATGAAAGTAAAATACCTTTTATTCTTTTAGAAGAGTTAAAATCTTTTTGGAAATGCGAATAAAGATTTAAATAATTTATTTCACCTTTCAGACTAAAACACACCTAGGTTTTCTTAAGTAGAGTTTCACTTGGCTTAGTCCAAAGTGTTATAATCCATTATCTTTATACGCTTTGAAAAAAAGCACAAGTGTACTTCCTTCTATTTAATATGCCATAGACTAATTTACAAATTTAACAAAATATATCATTGTACAAGATATAAAGCCACATGTATTAAAGGTCAACCACACTCTTGGTCTAAATCCCTTAAACTCGAATTAAGGTAAAATCCCTTTGTTTATTTAACTTAGAGAAGACTTGGCCTCGAAAAGGAACCATTTAAACCATTTTTTCATGTTTTCTCTTCAAATACCATTTTTTTTAAAAGTAACTTTCTTTTTTGTCCTCTTCATGAAAATTCTCTAAGTTAGCCAAACAAGAATGATTTTTTCCTTAAAAGATATACCGCAATTTTTTTCATTTTCCGCTTTTGTAAAGAAAGAAATGTACTTATTTCGTCTATTTTAAGAAAGAGAGTTATCCTTTATTATTTTTATTGAGTCTGAATCCAAATGTGACGGGTTCCTATTCTTTATAACGATATCAATATCATTTCCCTATTTCATTTATGTTCTACCCATGGGTTTTAATAATACAAGTATATTGTTTACACATATATACATGTATATATATATAGCAGAAGAAAGGAATGGGTTGGTGGGTGTACTAAGCCCACCAACTAATGGTATTGCCATTTTCACCCATGGTTGGGCCTTCAATGTTGTGGAAGACTCGATCCAATGCAATTGTTGGGTCTTGGCCCAACGGAAGCGGCAAGAGAACAAACAGGCCAGTTATGCCCATGGCGACTACGTTCATGCAAATGAGAGGGATTAAAGGAGAATATGGTTAGAAGGTGTTGATATTTGATGGATGTTATGAAAACATCTGTAAATGCTCAGGACAACATCTTATGAAAATAAGAATGTTGTATGCGATGTTGTGACAACATTCCTGACAACATCTCTGTAACGATTTTGCATGTTCTTCCGGCCAAAACAAGTTGTGTTACTGTGAGTAAAAAATGACCTAGGCAAGCTTACAATGATGTTGTGTTTAAAACGTGGTAAAAGAAACAGTCAAAGCTTGGAGAGAAAGCAGCGTGAAGACCAAGTCCAGAACGTTGAGCTTTTTAAGGAGCAAGAACCAGTCCAAGCTGAAGCCTTCTTTTACTCAACCTCCGCAACCAATCAGTGAGGATTTCAAGGGAAGTTCCACACTATAAATAGAGGGGAGCTTCAGAGTATCGATATCCAGAATTAAACGAGAAGAATTACCAAGAGAGCTCTCGCATATTCACCTTAGAAACTGGATCAACACACTTAGCCTAAAGTAGTATAACAACATCTAGTCCCACATTACTATTGCTGCCCAGATTCTAGATCAAGCTTATATTTCAAACAATTGTAATGAAGATGTTGTATTTGTCTTTCTAGATCTTTTAACTTTAGGCTGAAGTCATATGCGACTTCACTTTTATTTGTAATTTCTTTTTCGCATTAATTGTTCAATCTTGTAAAAAGAAATTCATTTGTAATTGTATATAATTTATACAATTCTTTGGTCATTGACCATCAAGGGATATATTAATATATACCCTTGAAAATATAAACCTTGTGTCTCTTTACTTTTCCACTGCATTTACTCTATAAAGGTTTATGACTGTTTTATCACAATGTTGTCTCAGATGTTGACACAATATTGAAGGCAACATCCAGAAACTGTTTTAATTGTTCTAGTTGTTACGGTTTTATTATTACATACTATTGCTTATCCGTAGCCCCGGACCCTAACAAGTGGTATCAGAGCCAACACTTGATACAATAAGTGTTTGATTCTGAATATTACGGCTATGAACTCAGCTATACAAAACGTTGGTAGACTCCCAATTCTTTACGGAACTAACTATGCCTATTGGAAAATTCGACTACGTTCGCACATCAAATCCATTGATGTTCGAGCTTGGAGATCAGTTTCTGAAGGCTATGTGATCCCCAAGTACTCAGCAGACGAGGATGGTGATGTACTTACCAAACCCGAATCTGAATGGACCGCAGAAGAGATCAAAAGTGCGAGTTTCAATGAAAAGGCCCTAAATGCGATATTTTGATGGGTAGAGCTCTATATGTTTAAACTCATCCAGAATTGTACTACGGCCAAGGACGCTTGGGAGACCTTACAAACTCATTGTGAAGGTACCTCGAGTGTACGACGTACAAAGCTTCGCATGATTTTGAGCCAATACGAACGCTTAAGGATGGAAGAATCTGAAGACATAAAATCCTATTTTAAAAAGTTAATTGACATTGCTAATCAGTGTCAAGTGCTTGGTTCTCCTTTAGCCAACACACAACTTGTGGATAAAGCTCTCAGATCTCTTCCTGAAAGGTTTAATACTAAGATTTGTGCTATTGAAGAGGCCCATAATCTTGCTACTATGGATCTACATGCCTTGATGAGCATCTTTTAAACATATGAGATGAACATGAAGAGCCAAAGGGATCTGTATAAAGACAAGAATTTGGCACTCCAAGGACAAACCTCGAAAACTGAATTGGAAAATGAGGAAGAAAACTTGGAGGAACTGGGAAATGGTGCAATTGTTGCCTTACTTACTCGTCGATTCAATTCGATGGTGAGAAAGATCAACAATGATCGCAATAAAGCCAAAAACAAACAGCATCAAAACCCACTCTTCAATAAACAGCCGAATAGGTCACCTTCTGAGCAAGGAAATCCCAATCTACTGAGGAAATCTAACTCCGACAGTACCAATTTCAATCCCAAATAACTCGAGGGAGTGCAGTGTCATGCATGCTCGGGTTGGGGACACTATGCTAATGAGTGTGCAAACACCCTTAGAAAAATTGGTAAGGTTATGTGGGTAACTCTTAGTGATGATGAGAACGAAGAGGAGGAAGGAGATCAAGAAGAAGTACCACAGGCAATGTTGGCAGCCATGTTCAAACACTCACTGTCCGATGATGAAGATATTGTGGACAATGTTACGACAACATCTGGAATGATTTCAACATCAGAGAGGTATGTATACTTTGACTATTCTGATGTAAATTGTTTTAGTGGATTTAATTCTTTATCTGAAGCTGTAAATTTGGATCTAGTTGACTCTAAAGACGACGTGATAAAGGAATTACAAAATCTTTGTAAAGCCTTAATAACTGAATTTGAGCAACTAGACTCAAAAGCAAAATTATTGGCTCTTGAGAATAGCAATCTGAAATGCACAATCAACCGATTAGAGGTGGCACTTACCAAAAAGGATCTAGAGCTTGGTAAGATTCGTGCACGATTGAATGTAGCTGAGACCACTTTTCAAAGGCTCAACATGGGAACCTCCAAACTGGATGAATTATTAAACTTCAATAAACCTACAAGAGCTGGGCTTGGGTACCAATCTCCTAGCAAAACAAATACTTCCAGAATCCATAGTCAAACTGAGAGGATAAAATTTATCAAAGAAAATCCGAGTTATTCTCAGATCACTAAGACTGGATCAAAGTTTGTATGTAGCTTCTGTAAAAAGATAAGACATCTTATGCCCTACTGCTACAAACTTCAAAACTCTGCACTCAGAATATTGCCTAAAATGTCATCAGCAATGTTGCCCAACATCACTGACAACATTCAAAGCAACCAGCCTGAAAGCAGAAGGAAGAAAAAGGAATGGGTACCCAAACTGAATCTGAAATGTAATGTGTACATAACTGCTTTGCGTACTAACATTACAGGATCTTGGTACTTCGATAGTGGTTGCTCACGTCATATGACAGGTACCAAAAGTCTATTGAAGGAGTATGGAGCATTCAGTGGAGGATACATGACCTTTGGATGAGGAAGTAAGAGTAAGATAATTGGTAAAGGAACTCTTAATGTTCCGGATGTACCAGCCTTGAAAAATGTTCTTCATGTAGAAGGTTTGGTTGCTAATCTTCTTAGCATAAGCCAACTATGTGATGATGATCTCGAGGTGAAATTCAACAAGCTTGGATGCAAGGTTACAGATTCTGCAGATAAATGTGTCATGTTAGGAACCCAAACGGAAGATAATTGATATTTAGTCGGTAGACAAGAGTTTTGCAACTCCGCAAAGGTAGGTGACTTGACACTTTGGCATCAAAAGTTGGGACATGTCAACTACGGCACCTTGGAGAAACTGATCTCATTTGAAGCTGTTAGAGGCATTCCCAGACTGGATCCAAAATATAAAACAGTGTGCGAAGATTGTTTGAAAGGAAAGCAGACCCGAGTCTCTCACAATGTTGTCCAACATGACGGACAACATTCAGGTACATCTCATTGTTTCCAATTATTGCATATGAATCCTATGGGTCCAATCGAGGTAGATAGCCTAGGAGGGATGAGATATTCTTATGTGATAGTAGATTATTTTTCCAGATTTACTTGGATATATTTTTTAAAGGAAAAATCATAAACCTTTAAGATGTTTAGAACACTTTACTCTAGGATTAAGAATCTGTTTTGTTCTTCAATTTTCAGAATTAGATCTGATCATGGAAAGGAGTTTGAAAATCAAACCTTTGCAAAATTTTGTGAAAAGAAAGGCATATTCCATGAATTTTCAGCATAAAAAACACCACAACAAAATGGGGTTGCCGAGAGAAAGAACAGAACTTTACAAGAAATGGCTAGAGTTATGTTAAGTTCTAAGCAATTGTCAAAGAGGTTTTGGGCAGAAGCCTTAAACACGGCATGTCACATAACTACTAGAATATATTTAAGGCTAGGGACCAAGATGACACCCTATGAACTGTTAAATGGAAAGAAACCTACATTGCGGTACTTTCATGTCTTTGGGTGTGTGTGTTATATTCTTAATGACAGAGATCAACTGGCTAAATTTGACTCTAAGAGTGACAAAGGAATATTTGTTGGCTACTCTCAGAATAGCCATGCTAATCGAATATACAATCTTCAGACAAAGACCATACATGAGTCAGTCAATGTTATTTTTGATGACCTGCTGAATATATCTGGTAGATCTTCAGAAAACAACATTGTGGTTGCAGTTGAAGAGGAGCAACCCACTGAAGAAACATATGTTGTCCCAGATGTTGTCCCAACATCAGAAGAAACATCTGAACCTCAAAAAGAGAACATAGGGGACGAAGTCGAGGAGGAGTCAGCTACTGAACTGAATGATCAAGTGAGAAGAGACCCTCCATCGAGGATTAGAAAGAACCATCCACCCGACCAGGTGATAGGGAGAGTTTTTGAGAAGAGGCGTAAAAGATGGAAAGAGCCAGTGAATTACCAAGAAATGGTAAGGTATGTGTGCATGTCCAC
This sequence comes from Anisodus acutangulus, assembly GCA_029783415.1. Lineage (NCBI taxonomy): Eukaryota > Viridiplantae > Streptophyta > Magnoliopsida > Solanales > Solanaceae > Anisodus > Anisodus acutangulus. The sequence continues at coordinate 25,310,112 of CM056498.1, read as the reverse complement.
CATATACCAATAGGTAAGTCTTTCTTGTCTTACATCTAATTTGGAACCTAAAAATATTGGGAAAGAATTAAAAGATAATTTTTGGATTCAAGCCATGCAAGAGGAGCTTGAACAATTTGCCCAAAATGAGGTTTGGGACTTGGTACCACGACCCAATAACACAAATGTTATTCGGACCAAGTGGATATTCAAAAAAAAAAATCAGATGAGTTAGGGAAGATTGTTAGGAACAAAGCTCGACTTGTTGCTCAAGGATATACACAAGTAGAAGGTATCGACTATGATAAGACATTCGCTCATGTTGCTAGAATTGAGTCAATAAGATTGCTTTTTGCTATTGCTTGCTATCTAAAGTTTACCTTGCACCAAATGGATGTTAAAGGTGCCTTCCTCAATGGATACTTGGACAAAGAAGTTTATGTTGGACAAAGAAGTTTATGTTGAACAACCAAAGGGATTTGAGGATCCTCACCATCCACATCATGTGTACAAGCTCAAGAAAGCTTTGTATGGACTTAAACAAGTACCACGTGCATGATATGGTCGTCTAACTAACTTACTTGTTGACTTTGGTTTTACCCGTGGAGAAGCTGACAGAACATTATTCATTAAAATACACTGTGCAGATATAATAATAGCTCAAATCTATGTTGATGATATTGTTTTTGGTTCGACTACAGAATCACTCGTGAAGTCGTTTGTCGAAGCAATGTCGACAATATTTGAGATGAGCATGATTGGAGAACTAATATTTTTCTTAGGCTTACAGATTAACCAAAATGAAGATGGGATCTTTGTATCTCAAAGCAAATAGGCCAAGAATCTTGTTAGGAGATTTGGTCTGGAAAATGCTAAACACATGAAGACTCCAATGGGCTCTACGCAACAGGTATGTAAAGACGATGTTGGACAAGATGTTGACCCAACATTGTACCGATCTATGATAGGTAGCCTTTTATACCTTACTGCTAGTCGCCCCGATATCATGTTTAGCGTATGTGTTTGCGCCAGGTTCCAAGCCAGTCCCAAGGTATCTCATTTTAATGATGTGAAACGTATTATTTGATATGTTGCAGGTACAAGTGACTTGGGAATTTGGTACTCCAAAGACACTAATCCTAATCTAATAGGATATAGTGACTCGGATTGGGCCGATGATGTAGACGATAGAAAAAGCACTAGTGGTGGGTGTTTCTATCTTGGCAATAATCTAGTCTCATGGTACAGTCGTAAACAAAATTGTGTATCACTCTCGACTGTCGAATCTGAATATGTAGCAGCCGGAAGTTGTTGTGCTCAACTGATTTGGTTACGACATATGCTAGATGACTATGATATATCTAATAACTTCATGATTTTGTACTATGATAACCTGAGTGCTATTAATATTTCCAAAAATCTTGTTCAGCATTCACGTACATAGCACATAGACATAAGACATCATTTTTTAAGAGACTTAGTGGGAAAACAACTAGTTCAAATCGAACATGTTGATACTCTTTGTCAACTGGCTGACATTTTTACCAAACCTTTAGATCATGAAAGATTTTCTAGCTTGAAAAAATCTCTTGGTCTCTGTTTCCTTTGAAAATAAGATATGCTAGGTAGATGTTGTCCGAAATATTGTCCCAACATTCTGGATAACATCTACTGTTGAGTCAATATACAGGATAAGTGTTGTAGTGATGTTGCAATATTTTTTTCTCTCAAAAGATTCAAGCATGACTCTAAAATGACAAGATAAGAAGGTGAAACCTCTACTAAAAGATTTAGTTGTATACAAAAAGAGCAAAGCTGTAAGATTGGTATCGTTCTTATTCTATAGGAGTACCACGTGCTTCAAAAAGGTTGAAAATTCCTCAATATTTTTTTTTAATCTGTATGTGTTCAACTAAGTTGATTAAGGACAATGATAAAATGTTACATTAGTCTAGCGATCAGTCTCATAGGAAAAATATACGGAAGTATCATCTGCCAAATTAGAAAATCCTTGGAGTCTCATAATGCTTGTTTAACTTTGAAATGTTGCCAACATCATTAACAACATCATATTCCAGTACATTGATCAATCTGGTTTATCTTATTTTATTCTTGTTTTTGGTATTTAACACGTCTCTGTCTTTAACTGGAAGTCTAAAAATTCTGGAGGACCATTTTTATTTAAATTTTAAAAGATGATATGTGTTATGTAAATCCTTTATTTTAGGTGTGTAAAGAGTATTTATTTCTTCTATACAATCTAAATTTAAGGAAAATGAGTTTGAGTGTAAGTATATTTTGCCATAACAAAACCTCCCATTTTTATCTTGGAATTGTCACATCAGCCGACGCACAATCCATCAAACTATTGTAGCCCAAACAACACCGTCATTTCTCAAAACCCAAAGCTTCTCCAACACGCCCAACCCTTCAAAACCCTCTCCCATGTCCATGTCCCCAAAATCCACAAACACCAAATATTATTCTCCAATGTCGACTAGTCCAGCAAATAGCAACAAGGTTTACAAGCATTATACTTCCATCAATAACTTGAAACCAGTCGAGGAGGACTGCACATATGCTATGATCCTGCTTGGTTCAGATAAGCCATTACAGGTGAGCTACCCAGGCGATAATGAAAACCCAATCGATGTTGATGCAACATCTGATTTCTCAAATCTTGCCTCAAGACAGTCAAAATTGACATTTCCGACACAATGGTCAAAGAGGGTTTTCGAAAACCAATTCGGTGACAACCAGTCTGCCAAAAGATCCAGGGAAGAGTCGACTTTCCCTGTTGATACTACCACAAGCAGCAGCACTGACACCAATTTCAGTGTGTCCAGTTCTTCCAGAACTCCATCAACTTTCATTCCACAAGCAGAAACTGAGAAGAAAAAAGAAGAAGAAGAGATGTCAGGTGACACATCTCTACGAAACTTCATTCCTAAAGGGGTTCGTAGAACATACTGGAATTTTGATAAAAATGTTGCCTCAACATCAAAGGCAACAGACGAGAAAATGGACCCAGACTATGTTGCCCCAACATCCGAGGCAACACCTGCAACCACCTTACCCGAACAAAAAAACACAGAATCTGAAACAGATTATGAGGTAATTCCCTACTCTTTCATGTTTCGAACGAAATCATACTGCAATAACTAGAATTGGTTTAAAAATAGAGGAGTTAGAGGAGAGAAGGTGATTGACCTAACTTCATTCTCTAAAACTGGTTTAGTTGATTTTTTAAGTAGTCGAAAGATCTTAAGCTCTGTATCTGGTAAGAATCCTTATTGTGAGAAGGTGATTAGGGTGTTCTATGCTAACCTGACGCTTGCTGTTAGGAACACAACCTCGAAGAAATTTGGGAGAGTGTACTTATACAACAAGGTATACAATTTTAAGCCTAATATCATCAACTCCACTCTTGGAATGATTGTTAGTGAAAGAGAACCTCAACCAAACCCTACTGTGGAGAAACTCAATTCAATGATCAAGTACCTTACGGGGAATTTGATCACTATTTGAGCTCATCGCAGTCCTGTATCAAAACTCACTTCCTTGTTTGCCACTCTGCACAAACTTGCTATATACAACTGGCTACCCTCCCTCAACGAGACAGTAGTGACCATTGATCAAGCATCACTGTTTTTCAAGATTGGAAGGAATCAGAGAGTTGACTTAGGAACCCTCATATTCAACCATGTTGTCAACTTGGCAGAAAGACAAAGCAACTCTGCCCTTCCATACCCCTCCTTGATTTTTCAAATCCTGCTCAACCAAGGTTTTAAGACTCCAAAAGGAGAAAAGCTGAGTCCAGCCTTAGAGGTTTGCTCAGTACAACGAGCAGTTGTGAACAGCAGGGACGTAGTTATTGACCTGCCCTGGAAGAAAGATGAATGGGACACTGACACATCAACAGATGTTGGTCAAGGAAATGTCCCAATATCCAAAGACTGGCTTCGATAACACATTGCTGAACTTGACAGACAAATTCAAGACCTAGTGCGAGCCAGAAACTATTATGCGGACTTACTTTCTTCACAAAAAGGGGGAAAGGATGATCGCGATCTTTGATGATGTTCTTCTTTGAAGCGGCGGAACCTGAACATGGGGAGAAGAGTTGAGATGAGATGCAGGCTAAGCTACGATACAGGGGGAAATGAGTTGAGATGATGATTGCTGACTACTTCTGATGCTATGAAGATGAAGATAGTGCTGAACAGAGTGATCGATCACAGAAAGCGGCTGGAAGCTACTGTGACTCGATTACTCTAGTCAAGAATGATCATGCTAATTGAATAGAGTGTTAACTCAATGATGAATTGAGTGCTGATAATCTCTGTTTATTTGAATATTGAATATACTGACATTTGAAATATTTTTTTGGTTTGTAATATTTTACTTTGGGATATTTAGTTTGTTCTTGCAGACATTGTGACTGCTTTCTAAAGTTGTTTATATATGTTTGCCTGATGTGGATTATTATGAATGGTTACTGTAGACTGATTACGCAGTTACTGTAAGTAAGTCACGACTAACAAAACATAACTCCTATCAAATCAAATCATCGATACAACACTACTTGAAATTTACTACTGCGTGTTTAAGGGGGAGCATATCACTGATCCTACTGATTCTTAGAATGTAAGGACTACATCGGGAATCAGTATCCTAGTAAGTTTCGCTTCGTATGGAGTTTTGTGAAGAAAGGAAAAAAATGGGAGATTGTTGATGTTGGATGGATGTTGTGACAACATCTGTAAATACTCAGGACAACATCTTATGAAAATAATAATGTTGTCTGCGATGTTGTGACAACATTCCTACAATATCTCTGTAACGATTTTGCCTGTTCTTCCAGCCAAAACAGGTTGTGTTACTGTGAGTAAAAAATGACCTAGGCAAGCTTACAATGATGCTGTGTTTAAAACATGGTAAAAGAAATAGACAAAGCTTGGAGAGGAAGCAGCGTGAAGACCAAGTCCAGAACGTTGAGCTTTTTAAGGAGCAAGAACCGGTCCAAGCTGAAGCCTTCTTTTACCCAACCTCGGCAACCAATCAGTAAGGATTTCAAGGGAAGTTCCACACTATAAATAGATGGGAGCTTCAGAGTATCGATATCCAGAATTAAACGAGAAGAATTACCAAGAGAGCTCTCACATATTCACCTTAGAAACTGGATCAACACACTTAGCCTAAAGTAGTATAACAACATTTAGTCCCACATCACTATTGCTACCCAGATTCTAGATCAAGCTTATATTTCAAGCAATTGTAATGAAGATGTTGTATTTGTATTTTTAGATCTTTTAACTTTAGGCTGAAGTCATCTGCGACTTCACTTTTGTTTGTAATTTCTTTTTTGCATTAATTGTTCAATCTTGTAAAAAGAAATTCATTTGTAATTGTATATAATTTATACAATTCTTTGGTCATTGACCATCAAGGGATATATTAATATATATCCTTAAAAATATAAACCTTGTGTCTCTTTACTTTTCCGCTGCATTTACTCTATAAAGATTTATCACTGTTTTATCACAATGTTGCCTCAGATGTTGACACAACATTGAAGGCAACATCCAGAAACTGTTTTAATTATTCTAGTTGTTACGGTTTTATTATTACATACTCTTGCTTATCCGTAGCCCCGGACCCCAACAGAAGGTATCTACACTTGGCAAGTAGGGGAATAAAACATGACAACACTTAGTCATATTTGGATAGTTAAAAAAATCAGTGTATAGGACACTCAATCAAATTCAAAATAGAAGAGCAATTGTAGCAGGCCCAAACAAGAAATGGAATTATATATGCCCAAGTATTGAAGATCACACACGGGGGGTGTTATGGGCCTCCGACCCAGTATATTCACGCAAAGGATTGAACAAGCAAGAAAGGGAAGAAGTAGAATAGTTTCGGCCCCAAAAAGTACACACAATGATTTAGATGTCATGATATACCTTGTGTATATGCGGTATACACCTTTTATACATCAAAGTATATATAGAGGGTGTATACTTTGTATACCCGTGATATATCATGCCATTTTCACCTTAAGAAAATAAAGGAAAGAGAGGTTCGAACATGCAACTTATTTATCTATGCCAACATGTTGACATTAACACATCTGAGTTTTGTTGATTAGTTTTGATGATTTACAAAATGAATATGCAAGGTGCATAAACCAGGTCTAGATACATGTGATCAATGAACTAATCTAGACAGATGGATGAGATACAAATAAAGGTTTTAAACATAGGAAAATGTCTGAAAGAGCAAGAACGCACAGGGTAAATATAACGGATCTAAAGACATATTTTATTGCAATGAGGTTGCAGGCACGTCAACGTATGAACCAAGCCCATATGCTTGTTCCATCACAGAAACAAATGCAAACGATACAAAAGGAGAGATAAATCAGCCAAGAAAGAGTTAGCATATGTAGTGGTTGAATGAACCAAGAGTAAAAAGATCAGATGAAGAAAGACAAACACAAAATTGAATGAATCAAGCTTAGAGAAACACATGGTGAATGAAACAGGTATGTCAATATGTTCCATCGAACATATCAGAAGTATGTCGAAGCTAGCTACAACATGAACGAAGAAGTGATTGATGGAACGAGTATATAAACATGTTCCAGCTCAGAACAGTTAGAAGATTCAGAGGCTGGAGTATCAGGTGCTTGAATTAGGTCTAAGAACATGTTCCAAACAAATCATACAGCAACTACGATATGTGCTCTTTATGGAAAACACTTGGCGTATAAGGTGGCAGGATTCCATGCTATACTTATCAGGATCTCGCACCATACTTATCAAAATATTTCAGAGTCCTATAAGAAAACTAAATGTACGAGAAGGTGTAAGTATCCTACTCTACCTCAAACCCTATTTTACCTTGATGGGCCGTATCAAGCAAGGTTTAGGTAAGCCACAATGATAAAGTTCGTGAGCTATATATATCAAGTCTTACCATGAAGAACTTCAAGCACTCACAAAGAGAGAAATCAGAATAATTGAGCGAAAACTTTCTAAGTCATATTGAGAGTTCTGGTTCAAGAAGTATCGCCTAATACAACAAGAAGAATATTGATGATCATGTTAAATACAATTTATGTTTTACAGTTTTTGAGTCTAGCTTTATGTATTAGGACTTGATTTTCGAGTAGTACCTTTATCCGCTTTCATAGAAGCATATTGTATAAGTATACAAGTTAGTCAAATTCAACTTCAAGTTAGAGTTTAACTTGAAAGTTGCTTACTAGTCTGGGTAGATTAGTGAGACATGAATTAGAGTTTATAATTTCTAGGATACAGAGTTTGTAACTTGAATTTACAGAGGCTCACTGTTGTAGTGGAGTTGGGGATAAATTCTATAGAGGTGTAGGTCATGATTTCTACTGCCCTTGTGAGTATGGTGGTTTCCACGTAAAAGTGCGGTGTCCTTTACTATTTCGCATACCCTATGCATAGAACATGTAGAGTAGCGGTTTCATCCTATAGGCGAAAATTAGATTTCGCATAGGATAAACAACTAGGTGTGCAGAATATCAATTGGAACCTGAGCATGCTCGCTTCAAAAAGGTTAACACCTTAAGAGAAAGGTCATGATGAATGTTGCACCACCAGTTGGGCACAGTGAAGGATAATTACCTAGAAGACCACTATTGTCTGACAGATAGTACTACGCGTGGTGGAAAGCTCGCATGTAAGATCATCTGCAGGAAGAAAACTATGAGCTATAGGACAGAGTCACTGAGGGACCTAAGTATCCAATCAAGAAGGGTGTTGATGGAATAGAGGTAAAGAAAGAAAAGGGTGATTACATTGAGGTTGATTACAAGATGTTTGAAAAGAATGCCAAAGACGAGAACGTGTTGATATGCGGACTTGGACTTAATGAATACAAGAAAATTTGTGGGTGTACTACATCTAAACATATATGGGATGCGCTGAAGAATGCATATGAACGCGTCAGTCAAGTTAGGAAGTTCAGAAAGGACATGCTGGCTACTGACTATGAAAAAAATTTCATCTAAAGAAACAGTTGTTGAGATGTTCACGGGCATACCTCGATCATGAAAGAGTTGACATCTCTTGGTAAGATCATTACCACTGATGACTTTATGGATAAAATTCAGAGGACCCTTCCAAATACCTTCAAGATGAAAGTTAATGCAATACGGGATGCTAAGGACTAGGAAGTATGTTTCTTGATGAATTAGTGGGCAACCTGAAGACAGATGAAATGGATATAGAGAATTCCAAGAACCAAGAAGAAAATACAGGGAGGTCCTTAGCACTCAAGGCTTCTGACATTAAAGATGAATAAGATATGACCTTGATCACCAGAAACTTCAGAAAATTCCTAAAAAGAGAAAAATAATATGGTGGCAGTAGTTCATCTAAGAAGGGAAGGAGCTCTGAAAAGTCCCAGTTCGGTAGATGCTTTAAATGTGATAAACTGGATCACATAATTAAAGACTGCCAATTGTGGGAAATTGAGAAGAAGAAAAATAAGAAAGAGCATACCCATGAAAAGAAGGAAAAGGAGACCCTTAAAGCTATGATGGTTGCATGGGGATCAGATGATGAATCCGAGGATGATAATGATCATTATGCGCTTGTGGCCATTGAATACTAGAACTCCGACTGTGAAAAGGAGGAATATGAGGAGGAACTACAGGTAAGTGCCATTGAATCAAAAGACAAGTTGGATATTTTCTCAAAGAAGAGATTTATGTCCTTGATGTTCATCCTAATCAATGAGTATCAGAATACAAGAACCAAAAGAGTTAAGTTCTGCAGTGCCTTAACACTCCTAAAGGAAAAGTTAGTAGAGGTTGAAACCAGAAAAGTTAAAGTTGATCAAGAAAATAATCTTCTGAGAAGGGGAAATTCTATCCTTCTTCCAAATTATGGAACTTTATCAACAATACATAAACATATTTGTAAACATTTCCAGCCCTTTTCTTATAGAAAAATGATCACCAAAACCATCCCCAACGCATTATACAACACTTCAACTATCTCAACTAGCCATGTAACTTGTAACTTACCTCTTCCAAGCATAATCAAATCATCAACCTAACTCATATACTAGATGTTTATACTTCTAGCATCTAAACAAGTATATCCATATATTCTCCAGCCTTATACCTATCATAAGAACAACACTAAGTAGTCCAACACAACTCAACTACATCATAAATAACTTTCAAATGTTATTTTGTAACTTACTCATCCTTACAACAAAGCTAAATCTTAGATATGTTCAAGCACAAGTAGAAGAGGGGAAATATTAACTTAGATAGCAAGAACAACCTTTAACAAGTAGTTTCTTCTACTTAGAACAACCCTTAACATGATAATAACACAATAGAATCACTTTCCTCTAGTTTCACAAGACTTTTGATGTTGGATTTAGATAGTTTAGCTTTGGATTTACTCTTGAACCATGGGAAGACACTTAGAAAGGGTTTGGGAGGTGTTAAGGTACTGGTCTGGTCGAAAAATGGCTTAAAACAAGCCTTGCACCGCTTAAATAAATAATTAGAAAATCCCACCGCCTATGTGGGTCCCAAGAAAGCTACTTTGCAGCGTGTTCTTAAAACACACATAACTGGTTTGAGCAGAGCTCCGATTGAAGAACGGTTTGTTGTGCTAGAAAGTCGACTCGTTGAACTTAAATTTAGTTATGTTATTCACCCCATAACACATTATACATTAGGATATATACCCCTATAAATTTTGGCCAAAATCCTATCCAGAATTCTACCTACCTTTCCCCTAAGTTTCGACGAACTTAATTTCTTCGATTCGTTTTTGCCCTAAGTTATTATGAGACTTACTTAACACTTATTTTGAAACCTTCCCTTAACCTTGTAGATGTATCTTAGCCTATCTGAGTAAATTCTACCTACATTTCCCCCGAGTTTCGACGAACTTAATTTCTTCGATTCGTTTTTGCCCTAAGTTATTATGAGACTTACTTAACACTTATTTTGAAACCTTCCCTTAACCTTGTAGATGTATCTTAGCCTATCTGAGTAACGTTTACCTTAACTCATTTATAATTTCAATGATGAACTCGTTCCGAGCTTACATCAACTAACTCACGACGTAACTTAGCGTGCAAAATTATGAAATGTAACACCATTCCCCCATTAGAAACATTCATCCTTAAATGTACACATAAGGAACTGCATGTTATATACTTTTATAAAACTTTCAGCAGAGTCTGCTCTATAATACTAATTATCTCAAACCTGCATGGAGCCTAGAAAACATACTATATGCCAAACAGGGCCATATCTCAAGATATAACACAATGCTAGTCTCAATGGCTATCAAACATCAATATAAATGCAGGGGTACTGGAACTCACCTCAAACTGACTCTGGATAATATATGATGCCTCACTCTAAATCTCATCTCATGTCTGGAACAAGTGAGGTTACTTCTTCCTCATTGACTCATCTGTTTCCCAAGTTATCTCTTCTCGATTCTTATTCATCTACAGTACTTTCACGGAGGCTATCTCCTTAGTTCTTAGCTTTCGGAACTGACGATCTAATATAGCCACGGGAATTTCCTCGTAAGATAGGTTCTTAGTAACTTGGACATCATCTGCTGGAACAACCTAAGATGGGTCCTCGATGCACTTCCTCAACATAAATACATGGAAGACTGGATGCACCGCCTCTAACTCTAAGGGTAAGTCCAACTCATATGCCACTTGGCCTATTCTACGAATGATCTTGTAAAGCCTGATATACCTCGGGATCAACTTGCCCTTCTTGCCAAATCACATTATGCCTTTTATAGGTGAAATCTTCAGGAATACCCAATCATCAACATGAAACTCAAGGTCATGATAACGAATGTCTGAGTATGACTTTTGGAGACTCTAAGCAGTCAACAGTCGCTCATGAATAAGTTTCACCTTCTCTACGGCCTGCTGGACCAAATCTAGTCCCAAAAGCTCTATCTTACCTACCTCAAACCACCTGATAAGGATCTGCACTAACTTCCATACAAGGCCTCGTAAGGAGCCATCTTGATGCTCAAATGTTAGTTGTTATTATAGAAAAATTATATCAGAGGAAAGTGGTCATCCCAACTCCCTTTAAAGTCTAACACGCACGCTCACAACATATCCTCGAGATTCTGAATAGTTCATTTTGCATGGCCGTCTGTCTGGCGGTGAAAAGTTGTACTAAGATTTACATGAGTCCCCAAACATTTTGGAAAGATATCCAGGAGTTAGTTGTAAATTAGGCTCCTATCTGATATAATAGACATTGGCACATCTTGGAGCTGTACTATTTCCTTGATATACAACTTAGCATAATCTTCAGCCATATACGTAGTCTTTACTGGCAAGAAGTGGGCTGATTTTGTCAGCCTATCAACAATCACTCATATAGAATCAAACTTTTGATATGAACGGGGTAGACATCTAACAAAGTCCATATTAATCGCTTCCCATTTCCATGTCAGAATCTCAATATTATGAGTTAGGCCACTATGCGTTTGGTGCTCTATCTTCACTTGCTGACAGTTAGGACACTTTCTCTTCATATCATTCCACCAGTAGACATCCGTGAAGTCATGGTACATCTTCGTTGATCCTGGGTGAATAGAGTACCGAGAGTAATGTACCTGTGCCATAATTTTATCTCAAAGCCCTGATACACCTGGAACACATAGAAGGCCTCAATATCTTAGGATTTCATCTCCCCTCAACTCAAAATGCAACTTCTCATTTTGTTGAGACTGCTCTCTGTACTACACTCATAGGGGGTCCTCATACTGACGCTATTTCACCTGCGACACTAAGGATAATATTGTCGTATTATGAAGGACAACCCCACCCTCATATATGTCCAACAACTGGACTCCTAGACTCACTAATTATGTAACTCACGAGTCAATTCTCTTTTATTTGCTCCTATAAAGGCTAACTGCCCATAGATTTAGGACTGAGGGAATCATCTACAACATTAGACTTCCCTGAGTGGTACAAGATATCAACATCATAATCTTTTAGAAACTCAAGTCGATGTCTTTGCAGCAAATTCAACTCCTTCCGTTTAAAGATATAGTGTAGGCTCTTATGAACTGTGAAAATGTCAACATGAACTCCATAAAGGTAATGGCGCCATATCTTAAGCGCATGCACCAGCACTGCTAAATCCAAATCATAGGTCAGAATATTCTTCTCGTGCTTCTTTAATTGTCTCGACGCATAGGCAATCACATTGCCATTTTGCATCAGAATGCATCCTAGCCTGACACTTGAAGCGTCACAATAAACTATATATTCTTCTGATCCTTCAGGAAGTGTTAGAACTGGTGCTGACGTCAATCTATTTCTTAAATCCTTAAAGCTCTGCTCACAAGCATTTGTACACTGAAACTTAGTCATTTTCTGAGTCAGTCTGGTCAATGGTGCTGAAAGGGTAGAATGTCCCTCTACGAATCTCTTGTAATAACTTGCCAATCCCAAGAAATTACGAACCTCAGTCGGTGTCGTATGCCTAAGCCAAGTTTCCTCGGCCTCAATCTTCTAAGTATCAACTCTTATGCCCTCGTCTGATATAATGTGGCCTAGGAATGCCACGTAATTCAACTAGAATTCACATTTAGAAAACTTCGCATACAGCTTAAAGTCCTGAAGCATCTGAAGTACAACTCTCAAATGATAGGCATATTCTTCCTCCGAACGTGAATAAACAAGGATGTCATCAATGAATACAATCACAAACAGATCTAAAAATGGCCTGAATACGTTGTTCATTTGCTCCATAAACACTGCTGGAGCATTAGTTAATCCAAAGGACATTACGAGAAACTTAAAGTGACCATATCTGGTCTTGAATGCCATCTTCAGAATATCTTTCTCTTGCACCCTAATTTGATGGTACCTTGATCTCAAGTCAATATTTGAGAAACACTTGGCACCATGCAGCTGGTCGAACAAGTCATAAATTCATGAAAGTGGATACTTATTCTTCATGGTAACTTTGTTTAACTGTCTGTAGTCAATGCACATTCTTAACGTCATGTCTTTCTTCCATATGAACAATACCAGCACACCACAAGGTGAGGTACTAGGCCGAATAAAGCCTTTTTCAGAAGACCTTTCAACTGCTCATTTAGCTCTTTTAATTCAGCATGAGCCATCTTATAAGTGGGAATAGATATCGGTTGAGTGTCTTGAAGCACATAAATGCCGAAATCAATCTCACGCTCTGGAGAAAAGCCTGGAAGCTCATCTGGGAACACATCTAGAAACTCATTAACTATCAGAATAGATTATACAGTCGGTGCTTCAGCATCAATTCTCTAACTCGAACAATATAATAAATACACCCTTTGGCGATCATCTTATTTGCCTTAAGGGAGGAAATAAACCTACCTTTAGGGTTGCCACATTACCCTTTCATTCTAGGATTGGCTCACTCGAAAAATAGAATTAGACAATCTTTGTCCAACACTCCACGTTAGCATGACAAGGCCCTAGCCAATCCATGCCTATAATAACGTCGAAATCAACCATCTCTAACTTAATAAGATTTGCTAAAGTATGTCGACTACAAATCACTACAGTACAACCTCGATAGACTTACCTAGCAATAACTGGCTCACCAATAGGTGTGGCTACTGCAAACGCTTTACTTAGCAACTGAGGTACTATACCAAACTTCCCCGCAATAAATAGAGTAACATAGTATAAAGTAGATACATGATCTATAAAAATGTAAACATTATGTGAACAAACAGTCAGTATACTTGTTACAACATCTGGTGAAGACTCCAGATCTTGTCGACCTATCAAAGCATAAATGTGGTTTTGGTTACCGCCTGAACTAGAAGTTCTACCTCTACCTCGACCTCTACCACCTGAAGGTTCAGACCCACACCCAGTGGAACACACTAAAGTAGAAGACTCCAATACTAAACCAGTCGGTTGTTCTGTGCCACCCCGACCTCTATGTGGGAAATCCCTCATCACATAGTCCTACTATATGCCTGGAAACAAACGTTCGAACCTAGATGACATCTCCCGGAGTGGCCTCATCCGTAGTTATCACATCATGGTGGATGTGGCCCCATCTGGCTCGAACCCCTCTACTGCTGAAACCCTGAAGCTTGGAAGCTCTCCCCAGGACCAAATGAAATATACCGATCATATCTATATCACTGGGACTAAAATGGTGGCAGCCTGGGTGGTTGTTCAAAAGATCGTGGTCTAAAATCACTTTGAAACTCTCCACGATGACTAACGGATCTCGCCCTCTAATATTGCTCCTTGTCAACCCTCTGTGCAGATCGACGCCCAGGTTTACGCTCCTCTAAATTATGAGCGTTGGCCTAAATCCAAGAAATATCAATATTATCAATCAAGGATGTCGTCGTACAATCATCAACCAAATATGGTTCAAGACCAGCCACAAATCGATGAACCCTAGCTTGTATAGTCTCTACTATAGAAGGAGCATATCTTGCTAAGGAATCAAACAGAAGATTATACACTCGGACACTCTGAGGGCGAGGAACTGATCAATTCTGGCCTCTTGAATCTCCAATGGTAAGTAATGATCTAAGAAGGCCTCTGTGAAATCCTCCCAAACTGCTGGAGGAGCATCCTGACCTATAAACCACTCTCATGACTCATACCAAAGAATAATAATATCTCGCAACCTGAAGGTTGCTAGTTCTACTGTCGCTGTCTCTATAACATGCATAACTTGAAGACCCTATGAAGCCAATCTATAAAATTCTGGGGATCCATATCTACATATGACCTTGTAAACTATAAATGGTCCAATAGTATAAACTCACAGGCTCTCGAACTCTCGGGCCCCTCAGAAGGCCCAGAACTAGCCGATGCTCTCAGCTATCTCTGTATAGCCACTATCTAATTCAATAAATGCACCGCACTCCGGAAATCCTGATCAGATGGAATAGGAGGAGGAACTGGAGGCTAGACTGGTGGTACAGTGGATCTAGGAAGCTTCTTAGGTGGTGGAGGAGTCGAAGATAGATGAGGACTCATGATGGGCCATATCACCAAGCAGCGCCCTACTAGTACCCTCTTATGCCACAACATCAATCCTCTGACTAGCGGAGGTTCTCCTAGCAACAGGTATCTCTGAACAATCAATCAAAAACACAAGTTAGACTTAGACTTTTTATACTCAGCTCTACAACACGATCTAGAGTCAGAAAGAAGGGTAATCAATCTTAAATGCCCCACAGCCAATTGTTTATAAATGTGGTGCAAAACGCATCCATAAACAAGACTCTACTAAATATGATTTATAGACTCCCTAGGAAAGACCTGATTTGATACAAAGTTTGTCACGCTGAAACATTGGATGGGCAAGACCGACACCCGGTTCCTTACTTGACTGAGTGTACCAACTATAATTCAGAGCTCTATATGCAATCAAGCATACTTAGGCTCATAAGGCCAAGCCGAAACTCAAACAATACCAACGTATACCGAGCATGTAAGGCAAATAAATAACTAAAATTTGAACCTGAACAGAAATATGTAACAACTGAAAGTATTGAGAGTCAATGACAATTCAAGTATGTACTTACCTGCTCTAGCCTCAACTCACACATCAATGCAATACAATACATATATAGCTACCCAACCACATATAGGGCTCGGTAGGTGTGTGACAACTCGGCCACGTGGGCTTGATAAGTGGATACCCGACCATGTAGGTCGGTAAGTGTCTACTCGGCCATGTATGCTCGGTAAGTCTCTACCCGACCGTGTGAGGCTCGGTCATGCAGATATGTTGTATAACTATAATCATATGAATGTACTCTTTTATTTCAAGGAATAAGTATGAACTGGAATGTACTCCCGACAACAATCACAATACAACTCTAAAGTAAAGGACTTGAATAGAATAAAATGCTTCTCGTTGAAAACTTTTCTTTGAAACGCTTCTTTTTGAAAAGTAGTTTTGGAACTAAGGTCATGACAAAAGAGAGAATGAATAGCCTTTACATACCTTATAATAATTTATCCAATAACCATGTCGAACTTAATTCATTGCACCTTAATCTACAACAATGATAATGACGCTATCGATAAGCTACGAAAGATACAACTATCATACAATGAACGATAAACTTATTCTATATGAAAACGGGCAACATCTCACATGTTCTTATTACATTTCCCAAGCCCTCATTAGGCATAGATAGGAACTACAAGGCAGGAAACAACTCAAACAACAATACACGAGCGACAAGCTCAGTTTACAATATCAAACAACGTTTCTCCAACTTCTCCCTTCTTCCAAATTATGGAACTTTATCAACAATACATAAACATATTTGTAAACATTTCCAACCCTTTTCTTATAGAAAAACGATCACCAAAACCAGCCCCAACACATTATACAACACTTTAACTATCTCAACTAGTCATGTAACTTGTAACTTACCTCTTCCAAGCATAATCAAATCATCAACCTAACTCATATACTAGATGTTTATACTTCCAGCATCTAAACAAGTATATCCACATATTATCCAGCCTTATACCTATCATAAGAACAACACTAAGTAGTCCAACACACTCAACTACATCATAAACAACTTTCAAATGTTATCTTGTAACTTAGCTAAAACTTAGATATGCTCAAGCACAAGTAGAAGAGGGGAAATCTTACCTTAGATAGCAAGAACAGCCTTCAACAGGTAGTTTCTTCTACTTAGAACAACCCTCAACATGACAATATCACAATAGAAGTAATTTCCTCTAGTCTCACAAGACTTTTGATGTTGGATTTAGATAGTTTAGCTTTGGATTTACTCTTGAACCATGGGAGGACACTTAGAAAGGGTTTGGGAGGTGTTAAGGTACTGGTCTGGTTGAAAATGGCTTAAAACAAGCCTTGCATCGCTTAAATAAAGAATAAAAAATCTCACCGCCTAAGTGGGTCCGAAGTGAGCTGCTTTGCAGTGTGTTCTTAAAATGCACATAACTATTTGAGCCGATTGATAAACGGTTTATTGCGTTGGAAAGTAGACTCGCTGAACTTGAATTTAGATATTTTGTACACCCCATAAAACTTATACAGTAGGATATATACCCCCATAAAGTTGGGCCAAAATTCTATCCAGAATTCTGACTACCTTTCCCCCGAGCTTCGACGAACTTAATTTCTTCGATTCGTTTAGCCCTGAGTTCTTATGAGACTTACTTAACATTTGTTTTAAAACCTTCCCTTAACCTTGTAGAGGTATCTTAACATATTCGAGTCACGTTCACCTTAACTCATTTATAATTTCAAAGATGATCTCGTTCCAAGTTTACGTCAACTAACTCACGGTGCAACTTAGCATGCAAAATTACGAAATGTAACAATAACTTCATTCAAAAGATTAATGACCTTACGTCATCTTGAATAGTTCATAACACAACAAGATAATAAGCCTAAGTGCTACTCATAATCTTACATTATCATTATTTACTACCGAGCTATAATCAGTTGGGTACGACGCCTATTGTGTGATATATGTATAGTATCATTATTTACCACCGACCTATGATCGGTTCGGTACGATACCTATTGTACGCTATATGTATAATATTACTACCTCTGATCACATGGGTATGTTATCATGCTTACGAGACCACACAGTGGCTCGGTATGTTATTATATATACGAGACCCTATATGGCTCGGTACATTATTATATATGTGTGACCTTATGTGGATCGGCACGTTATCTATTATCTACACTATGTATCCTACTTGATTTATGATAAGTAAAGGGAAGAACTTAATGTAAAGTATTTCCAAAACGTAATTAAAGTATGTGATTCCAAATGTTACATTGAACGATCCCAGAATGTGGCTCCACATAGCAACCAAAGATAACACTAGAATGACTCAAGTATTGTAAGACTTAATATGAATCCATGTAAGATGTTTCAGATCTTTCTGACGTATTTGGTTGATTTCATTCCATTTGTCTCTTGTATGAGTTTCTATATTTATACATGTCTTTCTCTCTGCCATACGTACTCGGTGCAATCTTTTTTACAGTTCGTTTTTACGCAGAGAAATAAAAGCTACTAAGAGGTTGTTGGTGCTCTAAGTCAGATAATAATTTTTAGAGTCACCACCTAATTTATAGGTAAATTAGGATAACTAAGTTAAAAGGGTTTATTAAGATCAGTGAAAATTCTTTCTAAACCAGAGTCAATGTAAGGGTTCTGATAATCCCCCGAAGAAGGTGTTAAACACCCCGATATTAAGTATCCGTAGAATACGGTTGACCTTCGGGTTCTATAGAATGTTTAAACTTTATAAATTGCTTTGAAGTGTTTAAATTCCAGCAAAATTGTATGTCATTCATTTATCCCAAAAAAGGGTTTTGAAAATCGAAGAGTTAAATTCCACCTGAAAATGACTTGCATAGTAATTTAGTCAACTTAATTTCGGACTAAGAACACTTTAAGAGTTATCTAGAGTAGAACTCCATTATTTAGTCCAATAAAATATCCAACATTCCTTGTACACTTGAAAAATCTTTTAAATTGAAAACAAAGTGCAATCCATTTGGAATGACAAATTTTGGGTTTAAAAAAATACGAAACAATTTTTTTTATTTTTACTTGCTATTTCCCCAAAGGTCCGTCCATATTCTATAACTTGTCCAAAATCCAAACATTTAACTCAAGTCCGAAAAAGGGGTTTGGTTGGGCTTGACCCATAAAATCAATTTAAAAGCAATTTTTTCGGCCCAACTTCAACATAGAAACAGTTTTCAGAAATCTAAATTTGTGTTAGCAATTCAGTCCAGTTTTTCTTCTTAAAACAGCCATTTAACATTTTTAGAAGCAAAGTCCAACATTTAAAAGGGATACACATGTCCAGTTCAATTCAATACCGTCCATTTTGGTTAAAGGCCCTACAAACAGTCCTATTTCTTAAAAATGTGAAGTCAAACACTTTTTGAAATTCATTTTTATGGCGATTCTAACTAAACGATGTATGTCTCATTTGACTATCCTAAGTCGTAACTATAACAGTTCCAATAATATATACAAAGTATCTTTTTTATACAAATATCCATACAACACTATATATTTGAATGGAAAGGAAATGAGTTTAGGCCCGTGAGCCTACCTAAGCCAACCAATTACTATTTCTACCCATAGTTGGGCCTTAATGTGCAGCTACATGAAGCAAACTCGATCAAAATATATATTTGGCTGGGCCTCATCCCAACCGGCTGAAGAAGAATGAAGAGACCCAATAGGGCCATCTCGTCGTGCACGGTCCAAGAAGAGAGTAGGGGGAAAATATACTAGTTAAAACGTACCTATAATTATCTAATTGAATTGTGAGTAAAGTATAATTGACACGAGATCAATTTGAGAGAATAAAACATACAAGAGAATGCCACTCACGGGCCAAAAATAAATCATTTTAAAAACAGTCCAAACATATAAGCTATTTAATATAATCACAATATGTTGGGCTGAGCCCAATCTTGGAACACATATCGCAAATGATAGCACATCTAGGCTGAGCCCAGTTCAGGTGTTGATAGTGCGCAGAAACAATAGAATCAAATATGTGTTGGACCTAGCCCATGCAATAATCAGAGAAGAAGTATCCAAAGAAAAGAGGAGAAAGAAACATGGGCCAATCCCTAGGCAAACATTAAACGATCTAAGAAGATAGCTTGAGAGCTAGAGGTTTGGGCTAAGCCCAAAGCATAAGAAGGCTGAGCAATACCAGTTATATATACCAGTGATATACTTGACTTGTATATCTCGTATACTAAATATATTTGATATACAGTGTATACATCCTAGTGTATATCAAGAATATACTTCAAAACAAACACCATGAGAGGATAGAATGAAAGTAAACAGACAGGGGCATGTACTCATGCATCTCATACAGAATCTAAACCTATCAACATACTTCATAATCTCAAACCCAAGTAGATCAGCCATACATCTTAACATCCACATCACAAGATAGTATTTTGGTCAAAGTAATTATATCACTTAAACAGGGCAAAAATGGGCATGTTGATCTTTTTACCCACCTCTTCAGACTAACAGATATAGAGTAATTCACTTCCAATAAAGGTAAGTAGATAATTTTGCACAGATATCAGCAAGTGATCATGTGGACCTTAAACTTAGAATGAAACTAATCTAGGCATGTGTTAGTTCGAAGACAGATATTAGCCACCATAATATACACAAACTGGGGTTTTAAAACTCATTTTTATCATATATCAATTAAGTGATCCTATCCTAGAAAACTCAACATGATAATACAACAAGAATGGTTGTCATTCATTTACTATACAAGCACAACATAGTATTTGAATGGTTTGAGTCAGATCCAAACATCAATGGGTTGCTCAATAGGTCTTAGACTCACACAAATAGAGAAAAAGTATGACTGTAGGTTATTGATACTTAAACAAATGGCTCAGAGCATGTAACATGATTTATGCAAGCAGTATAGAACTTCAAAAAGATAGACAGGGTTGTTCAGTTTGAAGCTCGAAGCTAACAATCCTTAGAGGGTCATGACTGAACTCCTATGAGTTCTAACAAGGTTACACATGCATTAATCTAGGCTAATATGAAAGAAAAGGGTCAGTGGACAGGATTCATGTTCATATAAATACAGTCATGGCATGGCAATGAGATATTACTAGCCTAAACATGTGTTCCAAAACAGGAAATTGGGTTCATATAGGCAAGGCAAGGTTTCAACAATCATGCAAGGGTATTCAATTTGAATAATTAAATAAAATTATTGGAGGGTAAAAACAAAGTGTCAACAAGGCGCGCTGCATTTGTTATATTTGCGTTGCAGGTCCAGCTATTTAGGTTGACAGACTTCCTCGCTAGATAGCATCAATGATCAGCGGAAGGGTTGTAAGCTCCAAATTCTACATAGAGCTGAGTCAGGTCTAGTGATTTCATTGATGTTAGAGATTATGGGTAGCTCGGAGCTCTGTCCCGGCACTTGTATCAGTTGTTCAGTAGTAAGTATTCATAGAGGCTTCATAGGCAGTGGTTTATTTGTATTTAGTTTTACCTCAATTACATGTCTTAGGCCTGTGTCCACATTTGTATACAAAAGTTATTTACATTTCTCATTTGTATTTCAAGTTAAGTCATGTAATCTATTACAAGTTCATAGTAGTTACATATAGTGTATGGTCCGTCTCATTCAGATTTGGGGCGTGACATGCACAACATTGCCAAATCACTTATGGCTATTAGTGGCATGCTAAAATATCAACACCGTTTGGAATTTCAAGAAATAATCAAGGTCAAAGGGTATTTCAATGAAAAGTTTAATGTAACTTTTCATGGTCTCACACACCGAAGAAGCAGAAATCAGTTATTTCATAACCCAATGATCTCAACACACATGGTATGAAACATGTGCAATGGGGTTTTAACCTTATATTGGCGTGTGTGTCTCATTCTTCTACTTATTCAACATCGTACATATCTTGACCTAGACACCTCCATATTTCTAACCAGAGTGCTTCTCACTTCAATAATCCTCAGATTCATCTTCTTAGATAAACTCACATCTAGCTTACAAAACAAGTCATTAAGGATGGTGGAATCTATAAGTCTAATTAGTTGTCAAGACCGACCTTCACAAATAAATATGAGCTCGTAAGACTCGTGATTGTATTAGGTCTTATATCTTCATGTTCCTTAACGTAAGAGGATATTGCTTGTGTGAGAGTACTTGTTCGACGCATTTTCAGCAACAACAACATATCTAGTGTAATCTCACAACTAGGATATGGGGAGGGTAGAGTGTACATAGACCCTACCCCTACCTTGAGAAGTAGAGATGTTATTTCTGATAGACCCTCGCCTTAAGGAAAAGAATATCAAAGCAGGTTAGTATAACAAATAATGAAAGTGAAGAAATCATGACAAAGCATTTTGAAAAAAATAGTAACTATAAGAAAATAATACGATAATCAAAGTATAAGAAATAATAGATAGTAGTAAAAATCGAAGGACAAAAGACATTGTTGCAAAAAATTGCAATTGTGGAGCAAGATTTTCATCAAGAAAACTATATTATAAAATTGTCATTGCGAGTTAGTTGTTGCGGTATTTCTAGATGCTACGCAAGTGTACGTATGGCAATTTGTAATAAATTTTGCTAAGACCGAGTATCGTCCACATAGACTGATTTATCAAGTACCAATTAACTAATCTTTAGTTTCTATTTGGCTAACGAATATAAGTAATGATTTCTAACTGAAGAATTAACAAACTAACATGAATTTCTAGAATAAAATAGCAATGAAAACACGAAGTTTAATTCAGTAATGAAGGAATTAGGATTTTCAATCTCCTCAACTTTCCACTATATCATTCATTAATGCAAGACTAACGATTCTTCTTCTTATTAAGATATCAGGTTAACTGGGATGTTCTATATTTCGGTTAGGATATATAAAAACTCAACCTAAGTGTGAACTTTCTATATTTCTATGATAAGTTCGACCACATAGGAGGATTAAGATCAATAACCTAAAATGCTACACAAGCAGTCGTGATACTTTCGTTCAAGATTAAACCTACGTCTAATCAACTATAGCATATTCAAATCTCCCTTTTCGGATCTCGATTTGAACTCATATAGATAATGAAAACTAACGACCAATTAATTCTCATTCAATAAACGCAAGTTGAATAGATTTTAATAGATGAAGAAGAACATTAACAATGCATTAAATCATAATAGAGTTTCAAGTGATTCAACGGAAAATCCTAATAAAGTAATTAGCTCCTAGACATGCTAAGAAAACTAATTAACTTAATATCCAACATAAACTGAATTCAAATAAAAAAAAAGAAAAGAACTTGAACAATTGATGTCTCTAATGTCTTCTTGTTCTCTTGTTTCTTGCCTCCAAAGTGTTCTCTCCTTTTCAGAAAAATGTTTCTCCCAATATATATCACGAAAAATCCTCAAAATGGACCTTTTTTCCCTTATTAAATTTAGGTTTTTCACTGCTCTGACGTCGTCGGCGCCGCGGCTTAGCTATTAGAGTGTTGCGACGCTAATTCACCTTTTAAACATCCTCGCTCACTGTCAAAGGGGTGTCGCGGCGCTAATGTTTGGCGCCGCGGCGCGACTTCAGCTTGTTGAGCTGCGGCTATTCAACCTTCTTCATCCGGAATTCGTTTAAATTGCTTTCCGAGCTTCCCCGGGCTTCTTTGACTTATTTCTTGTGGCCAGGTATACATTTTTATCCTCAATAACCGCCTATTTCCTTTCGATTCACTTTATTTCTTTCTGAATCGCTTAAAACCTGAAAACACACCACACGCATAATATTGCACAAAACAACTAAAAGACAAACAAATGACTCCCTAAAAAGCTCTAAAACAGTACTAAAATCTACCTAACATTAGTCCCCATGGAAAAGTATCATTTTGTCATGATCCAATTTAATAAGTCGTGATGGCACTAACTCCCACCAAGTCATTAAGCCAACCACAACCCACTTATATTAAATTAATTAACAAAATCAATGCATAATCATTAAACAAGTCAATTTAATGTCTTAAACAACTCTCATAATATAAAAAATACGGAATAAGTATGACAACTCCCAAAACCAAGTTCCATTAGTACAACAACGTGCTAATTAGAAATACAAGTCTGGGATATAACCCGAATACATAAATTGCCTGGGAATAGGAAAGACAGAACGCAAAGATAGATGGAGAATATTCAGGTGCCATGGATCATGCTAGTAGCTCACCCCAAACTTTCTGGATGGCCTCATCAACAACCGATGTAGTCTCGGATCTGCTCGTGCTAGGAATAGAATCTATACGCAAAATGGTATAACAAGTGTAGCATGAGTACAAAAAAATAATGTGTACTCAGCAGCATCGTCGAATGACCCTAGTTAAAATGGAGATGCGGTTTGGTCTTCTGAATACCACTTCCAAACTGAACTACAATTAATCTGATATAATGATAATAACCATAGTCACAAGTTTAAACCTAGATATAAGAAGTCTCCAACTCCGCAAGTTCGTTAAAATAGCCAAGTAGCATGATAGTATGATTCAATAAGCAATTTAGACAAGTTAACCAAACAAGGAACTAAAAAGATGATATGATATGAAATGCTATGTACATGCAAAGTCTTTCCATCACCGGTACACACACGTTAAAATACTATGAATCACACCCATGGAAAACTCGTGAGGTCCATATACCACCCGAAAACATTTCCATTTGGGTTCTATCCAATATTAGGCTTCTAATCACGTCACTTAGCCAATGTTAGGCTCACATTACATGTCTCTAGATAATCAGGTTCATATCTAACGTATCACTCCGTCTGAAACCATTTTCTCTCAGACCTCGCATATGTATACGCAAGTATAATATGCATGAGATACCATATGAAGCATGAATATTACATGCGTAACAATAATCAACCAAGCTATGCAATAAAGATTCAATCTTTAACCAAACAAAGCAATAAAGATTCGATTTTTAGCTTCTTTTCCACTTTTAAACGAGTACTTAGGAGTGATGACAATATTTAATCATAAAGAAGATAGGTAACAAGCATACAAGAAATAAATAAATGGTCGCATGCCCAATCATAGATCACAATATCAATCTATGCTAACAGCTAGTGCCCAAAGCATGACATTCAGACCGGACTATACAATTGAAATTGCACAAATACGTATAACATGGCGTCGGTACCCGATTCAAGTTCATGACCTCACAAGTATATGGACTCCCTTTATATCCCCATTACACCCTCTTACTTAGTTCATTTAAGCCTACCACGACGCTTTAATTAAGGTAAAAAAGTCTCAACTTACCTGATTTAAAAGTCTGACGGTCACAATGAAGCCTTGCCCTTCCGTAGAGCCTTAAAATGATCCAAACATATTCCAATATGGATTATGCATTACCATATGATTTCGTAGACACCCGTATCGCAATATGATAATTTCGGACCTAAAAAGTCACCCAAAATAGGATCTCAATGTTACACCTCGTAGTTTTGCATTAAGTCGTGTTGTCGACTAATTCAAGTATCCCGATGAGGTATGAGATGTTACAGAAGGATAACAATGCTTTAGAACCCATTTATAGAAGTTTTGGGAAGTATAGGAGTTAAACAAACCTAATAAAATACGTTTTAATAAAGTTCAACAAGAAATACTTGTATAAATCTTAGAACCTTAAAGATAAAATTGTGTGGTAGTTGGGTTGTTTTACATGGAGTTAGGGACGGTGTGGATGGCTAAAAGTTGTTGTGTGGTTAAGGAAGGAGAATTTTGATGGATTTAGTGTTGGAATTCATGTAGAAGATCATATAAATCTTACGAACATAAGGTGCTTGATAAAATGTCCAAACGAGCTTTCCTATAAGTTTTGAAGTTGTTGTTGATATCAACCATTTATGTAATGTATATAATCACTTATAGGACACCCGAGGACTTCTAGAATTCGTATAGGCTAAGCAACGAGGTATGTAAGGCTTACGTTTCTTTCCTTTACGCGTGATCTTAGCAAATACGTCACAAAGTAGCATGTCCTTGAAGCAATTCTCATTCTTGATCTTGCAAACATATTTATTTTTATCTTGAAATGTTATATGAACTTATATATCCTTTGTCGGGATTACTTGTAATGCCACAAAACATGGCATGGGTAAAACACAACACTCGATGCCTGACTGCATGTGACCGAGGATCCACATGGCTTGTTGATCATCATGGGCATCAAAACATGTACTAACAATGATTTAAAACACGTAAAACATCTGCTGAAATATAGTCAGAAAAGTAATGACGAAAATATATGAGTAACATGATAAGTGTGAAAATAATACTGACATGACATACTGACTAGTCTAGTCTATGAAACCTCTGAAACATGTGTGTAAAACTGTCTACCAGGACAAGGCCCTAACATACCTCTATTATAAAATATAATCATGAAATAAACAAACTGGCACACTGGATGAAATGGGGTTCACCAGATAACTGAAACGGGTGAAGTCCTAACATGTAGCTCCGTCGTCCTGAAACTCAAAACTTGCACCGCGAAGTGCAGGCCCCATGCAAAAGAGATGTTAGTACATTTGAATTATACTGTATGTAAAGCAACTAAAGGAATAAGCAGACATATGAAATAAAAAAGATGTTAGTACATTTGAATTATATTGTATGTAAAGCAACTAAAGGAATAAGCAGACATATGAAATAATAGGAACATGAAATTGAAAACTGAACATGAGCATGAACATGATCTGGCATGAACATAATTAACATATGCAAAATTTATAAAACTATGTATCCTGCATATATGTGTATATATCTGTGGGGAGAGCAGTTGCATAATCGACATGTAACCACCAAGTATACACGTGGCATCTGATCTCTGCCCGATCAGCTAATCCATCTCGTATCTTGCTGGGGTACGAGACATGAACATGAACATGAACATGAACATGATGGATTCAATAATCTCACAAAGGGGTAACATGAAGGTATCGTCCTCTAGGCGGAGCGATCCTTATCATATGCTGGCAAACATAGTTTCAAGTTATCTTAGCTTTTTCGATAATTTGTGCAACTCCCAAAATATGAACATGAATATAGTTGGCTTGTAAGCCCATGAATTTCATGAAAATAACTTGAGAAACATGATTTGTGATTATAATTTAGCATGTAAATAAATATATAATATAACTTGTGTAAAAATATAAAAAAATATGTATAATTTTCATGAACTGAGTAACAATGATTATAACTTGTATTTAAGAACTCATGGAATTCGAAACATGCATTCATGGATTACGCACAGGTTCATGATAATCACAATGATCTATCATGGATATAATAACAGAGACATGATATAAGCATGCTATATATATAAAAGGGCAGCCCGATGCACTAAGCTCCCGCTATGCGCGGGGTCTGAGGAAGCGCCGGACCACAAGGGTCTATTGTACGCAGTCTTACCTCACATTTCTGCAAGAGGTTGTTTCCAAGGCTTGAACCCACGACCTCCTGGTCATATGGCAACAACTTTACCAGTTACTCCAAGGCTCCCCTTTATATATATATTTTTTACATGTATCTGGGGTTATCATGAATTATAGCAAAACCCTAGGTCTGAGGAAATCATGTTTCATGGACTGAATTTAGCATGGGGAAGAACAATGATGTTCTCACACGTGGATAGCAACTTTTACATACCTTGTTTGTTCCAATACTTGTCCTAAAAATCTAAACTTGGAAGAAGGAACCCAAAGCTTGAACCATTAATTTCTTAAGTTGGGTTTTCTTGAAAATCCTAGGTTAAGAACAATGTATTTCACTTGAAATAGGCATACCTTGGTGTAGGAGGATGCTGGGAGGAAGGGAGCTTCGTGCTAGGGAGAATGAAGAATGAAATAAAAAGACTGAAAATTGCAAATATATACTATTCAGTTGATGACACCTTTTATGGTGACATTTATTGTTCGTAAAATATTTTACGGTGGACTCTACGGCCTGTAAAACTTCTTGTCAAGACCCCTTTTCAGGAATCGTGGTGGCACCTACACAATCCCCTGGGTAGGCGAACCACTCTCATATCTCTAACATGAAATAACATAAGTGAAAGTGGAAGATAACAAATACTATATAAGTTGTCTCGTATTATAAATGCGGAATAAGTAATCAGTCTGAAACATCAACACATACCCCTAAAGATCTAGTCTATAGATACAATAGCATTATCAATTACGAAACAAGACTGAGAATGGGAATGCATGCCAAAACTGATCACATAGTCTGAATATGTCTCTCAAATATGAATAAAAACAGTAAGAGAATGATCATCCAAGGTATGCCAGAAGACATCATCCTCACCCTGAATACAAAAAGTCAACCTGCTCGGACTCAAACTAGCAGAGGAACCTGTATCTATATCAGAAAAGATGCAGTAAATGTAGAATGAGAACACAATGCACCCCCGTAGACATCATAGGCCGACAACGACGGAAGATACGTAACATAGATAAATATCAAGTTGATACTAGATAAACCTATATTAGATAGTTCAACAGTCCATATAACTCACATTGTGTACATATCAATTCACTGATTCATCAAGTCACATTGTCCACCTAAGGTTCCAATCACAGTCAAGTATAATCAATCCATTCACATTATACAAAGACCTTACTATCCTAGTACCCACCGACTAGTACTCTCTTATTCAATTCATACTCAAGCTTAACCCCACTTACCCAACTTATCATACGAAATAAATTAGTCAGGCTTACATCACATCAACCATTTTAGAACGCTTCCAAGAGTGTTACACCTAAGCTAAAGATGATGATGTTAACTCCTTTAGTAACCTTAGCATTTACACTTGGTTAAGCCTCTATACAGTTACGATCTGACACACGTAGATCGTTCCACATCTATATTCCACTAGTGACATTTATCACAAGTTCCTTACTAGAATCGTTACCTAGTCACGGGATCAATTACTAGACAACACACAAATGCATATAATTCCCTAGACCTAAATAATAGTCATGGCATAATATATATTTCCGACGACAATAGTAGTTGACATCACACACTTAGACTTACAATTATTAACCCCAAAAACCCATACACGAGAAAGCAAGCCACACGATAACCAAATCAATTCAACAACCTCAACCATTTATCCAACTGTTCGTAGAGACCAGCATAATCATTATTTCAAAGTATTCACAGATACAAGCTCAATCATAGCGACCATTTCGATCCAATACAATCAATTTAATCCAAGTAAATCATGGTTTCACCCAAGTTCCAATAACCAACCATATCATATTATCAGACCACAATTAATCAATGTATAGATGTATGTATGATATGAATGCAATACATATGCAAGGTACCTTTGTCAACCTGGTATTCAGTACGTCAATGTTTAATTATGATTCGTACACCCATGGGGAACTCGCAAAGTCCATACACCGTTCCTAGCCAGTCGGAATTCCACACATGAATCTGGCTAGAACCCAGACTCATTTGTCTAAATAATATCATATTGCAGGCGTGCAACTCCGTTCCCCGCGTATCAATATTCATTGCGGCATGCAACCCGAGCCATCCGTATCAAGATCATCTCAATGTTGCCATAATCTCATAAGTGTTCTTACTTTTCTAACCTCTTGGGCCCACAACATATTCATACCACTCTCATATCAATATCATAAAATCATGAGTGTATGAATGCAAATAACAATATAAGGCAAGATATCATGATATAACGAGATGTAACCAACTACAGAGATGAAATATCATATGCCTTCAAGAGTTCAATAACGCACATATAACCCAATACACATGATTTCATATCAAAGCAGTTCATCAACAATAATCCTAGTACAATTAGGATATTATATCAAGCATGTGTGATGAATAAACACGACAATATCAAATATGGCGACGAGCCCACATAATGGCGACGAGACCAAATAACAAGTTGGAATCAGCATTAGGTTGATCCCCTAAATCACACATCATCATAGTTCAACATTGGTACCCACTTAAACGTTCATCATAATCATTTGAGTGGGACCCCCAAACACGCTCAATACTCTCTCACCATTTATAACTACAATGTACTTTTATTGGAGTCTCGAAAAACTAAATCATAGCCTACCTCATTACCAAATAGGAGCACTAACAAATCAAGCCTTGGTGATAGTTTTGCCCTTCTAATGTGCCTCGTGATAGTCAAAGTCTATCCACATACATATTATTCGTTAATATAAAGCTAATCACAATAAAAACAAGTCTTTAAATATTCATCCCGGGCCCACGTCACTGAGACTCTAACTTTAATACTCAAAAACCTCTATTACATACTAAGTAATCATATCCTTAAATTGACTGAAAAACTATATACATTTGAATCCCCAATTGAACAATTTAAAAAATCTCAATTTGAAACCCTAGAATTTTCCCCTTTTGAAAACAAGTTTCTATAATCAAATTAAGACGTATAACTTGATAATCTAGCATAATCCAATCCTAATTTATGATATTAACATGATACGTTACTCACAGATTCCGCTTCGGCGAGTCAACCTCTCGCCAAGGTGGACCCACCAGAGCGGATATTGGTGTCGCCGTGGCGGATACTAGACACCAGCAGATGAAAAATAGCCAAATCCTGTATTGAACATTCGGAAAACTCTCGGAACCCATGAACACAAATGAGACATGCTCGTCTAAAATAAACAGTGCTACGAACTCGCTCGTACCCTCGAATTTCAGAAGTAACTGAGCTAAGCCATACTTTTATAAAGAATCATCCAAGAAAAACCAATTATCTAAATTACACACATAAGGCCACAAAATATATATGATTGCCTTGGGAAGTGAACCAATGACTCGACTAAGTCATAAATGACCCTCCGAAACTACCAGAAGCGACAAAACCTAGAAACGAACTCATCTAGCTAAAAATCAACTTGAGTCAAACTAACTCTAAGTTTGTAGACTTAGGCTTTTCATCCAAAACTCATAAAAATGGACCTCGGGATTTGCGTCACCGATCTCCACGTATCACAAACCCCACATAGAGTCTATGGAAAGGATCAAATTGGAAAATAAGAGCCTTCAGCTAAAAACGACTGGATGGGTCATTACATCCCGACTCGGATCAACATCAAGTCATTTCTATTTTTGACAAACATTACAAGAAAAGTAGATCAATGATGAATAGTCGGGCCTCGACCATGTTACGCCAGTTTTGAAAGCTTATAAAATATAATCATGGCTATCGAAGAACCAAGAGTAGAATGGATGTCCAGTTGATGAGCATATCACCTGATTTCACATCACAAATTGTTGGCACTTCAGTGTGTTCCTCCAAAATTGCCATGCAGTCTTCTTCTACGAACATCATCCCTATCTCTTCCTCGACATCATCTGCATTTAGTGCTGGTATCTTGAAGCGAAATGACTGGTATATACTTTGGATTGGCATTCGCAGCTTTGGAGAATCTTTTTTCTTTCCTTTTTCTTTAGAAGATTCTTTAAGGCTGGTATGTATCTGAGGCCATATCAGAACACATTGATGGGTAGCTCAATCAAATTTATGATGTCTTGCAAATTTCTCCCGAGACCTCTCCCTAATTCAAGACCATTTAGTAGAATTATAGAGGCAACTATTTTGTATGCGGCCGGCATTGGGACCTGTATTGTGTCTTCTGCATATGCGCCCCCACTAATTCGTCTATATGGAAATTTATTCCTTTGAGAACTCCCTCGATCACAGGGACAAAGTTGTTGGGATAATTATGGATGCTTCCTTCCCCATATATTACCACATCGTGTCCTTCCCATATGAATTTCACAGCCTGGTGTAGGGAAGATGGTACGGCTCTGGCCACATAGATCTAAGGCCTTCCTAACAGCAGATTATAGTTGGTGGAGATTGATATGACCTTGAACTCGATGATAGACTCGGCGGGTCCTATTTGGATGCATAGGTCGACTTCTCTGACTGGATTGCTCTGAGCTATATCAAATCCCCTTACATTCGTGTGACTCTTTCTTATCTTTCCCGTATCATACCCCAACTGTTCCAACGTGGTTGTTGGGCAAATAATCAAATTGGCCCCGTTGTCCACAATGAATTGTTATACGATCTTGCTTCTAATATATAGTGTTTTGTTGTGTATCAACCCTTCTTTAGGCAGCTCATCTTTCCTGAATGATATCCAGTGATCTCCCATGATATAGGATATCGTGGTAGCCAGACTCTCGACACTTTTATCGGCAGGAACACGTTTTTTCATCCAACATTATCATCAATGCAAATAGTGTTGTAAAGAATTTAACAATAGTGATAGCATTGATATCTGAGCCAGAGTTTTTTTTTCAAGTGCTCGATGATGGAATACTCTTTGGGTTGTATTCTTCGCCAGAAATCTTTGGTTTTACCTTCCGTGATTGGCCTCTTTTAATTGTTTTCCTTTCTGGCACCCTGTTGGGCTAGCACTTCGGGCGTATAGTATCGCCCTGATCTGGTCATGCGGTGCGTAATGGCGGCTTCAATAATAAATTATTTCCTGTGTGGTTTGAAAACACCCGAGGCTACTTGAGCAATAACCGGAGCAGGGATTAACACATTAAACTTCGGTCGCTCATGTATGGTTAGCGACTCCACAGTCCGCTCAAGATCTCTCATGGGTGTTAAACGCAAAGGCTTACAAACTGTCAGTCTTTCTCTCTCTCAATCATATGGATATTGGCATTGCCATGATTTGGTAGAGGATTGGTATTCATGTTAGAAGCGGTTGTTTGCAATGTGATTTCCCTTTTGTCTATCAAATCCTAAATCTTATGCTTCAGGTTAATACAATCATCGGTGTTGTGTCCGACTCGGCCAAAATAATAAGCACATATTTGATCAGGATGGTAGAAACGGTTCCCGGGATCAACTTGCTTTGCTGGTACCATTGGATCATGCTAGAGGCAAGTAGCTCTTCGAACAATTGTGCCCTTATTTTCAATAATGGCGTAAATGTTCGAACCGACTTCCTTTCAAACCTAGGTCGTGGCGCATTGTAGTTCATCGGGGGTGGTTGGTTTTGGAAGTTTTGGGCTTGGTGATTCTGTGTGGCTTGGTAATTTTAGGGAATTTGAAAGTTCTGGAGAGTTCGGTAATTTTGTGAATCTTGGGGGCTAACACTAGAGTTTGAAAGATCGGTGAAACCATTTGTGAATTCAGTGGAAGGCTTTGGTAGCTTCGGGAGGTTTAATAGCTGAGCTGGGCGTAGTACAGGGGAGCTGGGTTGTATGGGGGAGGCATGTAACCACTTGGGGTTGGCAATTGATACATCTTCATGAATGAACGGGGTTCATCTCGTCTCTTTGTTTTGGGACTGGAGGAACATGTCACATTCGCCACATCCCCCTTTTTCTTTTGCGCGCCTCCGAAGTACCTGATTGGAAGCTTCTACCAGTCACGTTGGTAATCTTTCTAGTTTTGAGGCCATCTTCTATGGCCTATCCCATATCAACCAACTTTTAAAATGGCCATCCGGCCATTGTAAGCATTCTGTCGTAACAATCCTGGTCTTGTGCTTTGATAAAAGCGGCAACCAATTCTCTTTCTATCATAGGTGGTTGTACGCGAGCAACTTCCGCTCTCCATTTGCTTGTGTACTCTCTATAGGTCTTAGTAGACTTTTGCTTGATCTTCTTAAGAAAATACTGATCAGGTACGACTTTGATACTGAACTTATACTGTTCCATAAACTACTCTGTCATATCCTCCCAAGTAATCCACTAGTGCATGTTTTGCATTGTGAATCATTCGGAGGCTTCTCCAGTCGGACTCCGGCTGAATAGCCTCATGATTAAAGCATGATTATTCTGGACCCCCACGAAGTGATCGTAATATGACCGCAGATGGACCATGAGGTTTCCCGGCCCGTTAAACATCTCAAATTTGGGCACCTTAATGCCCTATGGTAGGTCACAATCTGGGTGAATACATAAGTCACCATAACTTAACCAGGGAGATTTCTAGGCAGCCCGACCAATTTTCTTCAATTTTTTCTCCATGCCTCGGGCTAGCCTTTCCTCCATCTTTTTAGCTAACCTCTCATGTTCAGTCCTCCAGGCCCTCTCCATTTCCTCGTAGTGGTCCAGTTCGCCGCTTTATGGTGAAAAGTAGCTTTGAATGACTGGGTTTAGAAAGAGACATTCGGGCGTGTTGAGTTGTTTCAGTGAATGTGAGTGATGGTGTTTGGGGGTGTGGTGGTATTTG
Source organism: Anisodus acutangulus (assembly GCA_029783415.1). NCBI lineage: Eukaryota > Viridiplantae > Streptophyta > Magnoliopsida > Solanales > Solanaceae > Anisodus > Anisodus acutangulus. The sequence continues at coordinate 25,276,224 of CM056498.1, read as the reverse complement.
GATGTATGGTGGTATTAGTAGCCAAGGGGACCTTAACAGAATTAGTGGTCCCGAGTATTTGGGTGGTGTTTGTGTGTGGAGGAGTTTGATACGAAGTACCGATGTGTTGAGGATCAGTCCTCGCATGGTGATTTAGGAAATGCTCCTAGACCGGAGAGGATAAGAATGGGAAGGGTGGTGGAGGCCTTCGTTCCTTTGTCTGCTTTTTTCGAGAAACCTGGGCCTTTTCATCCTGCTCGTTTTCTCTTGGATATCCTTAAACATATTTACCATATCTTTAGTATTAGTTATCTCCCGTCGTACCAGAGACTTGGAGTTCCCGACACTTCTTTCCTCGTTTGAATTACAAGTCATTTCTTTAGGATTTGGTTCGAATAGGGACGCTATTGCTACTTTTGATGTTGTATAATAAGCTAGTGTCACGACACGAACTAACCTCGTCTGTTAAGAGAAAAATCACTCAAAGGCAGATGATGTTAGTACATTAGTCGGGTAAGTTAAATGCAAGATATCACATAGTCGGTAGGTAAACACATAAGACCATATATTCATGTGTAAATATTTAATTAATGCTCCATTCTGGGTGTTTTAGGGTTTGTAAGGGTATTTTGGTAATTTAGAGGTCGATTGACTTGCTTCATACATTAACCCCAATGATTAGTCCGCCAATTGGGTCTACCTGCATTTATAAAAAAGGGGAAAGATGAGGGGGAGCAAACATTTATTTATATTAAGGATTGTGTCTTAAATAAAGTGCGTACGGATCCAGACGGGTGAAGTCAGGCTCGTTCGTAGTTCATTTTACATAAAATAACCCAATCCCCACTGATTTTTCCTACCAAAATCCCAGGACCAAGCCCGATATGGGCTTTCTGCATGTCCCACCTAGGGAACATCAAGTCTGGCGCAGTTCTTTTACAAGTAAAAGGGGAGGGGATTACACTTGGTTGATTTTGGGCGGGTGCCTAGATCTACCCAAAAGATGGATTTTCTTTTGAAGCCATGGACGATTGTCACCCTTACAACCGCACGTTCGATGCTCGACCTATGCTAACTCATGATGTGGAGGGATAGCTACCCAAATCTCCATTTACCGATGAGGTGCTCTAACTCGAATTTGAATGCCTCGCATTCCTCAATATTGTGACCCAGTACCCTTTATGGGCAACCTCTTCCATAACTAACTCTGGAAGATGAAGGCTTCCACGAGAGTCTGATAGGGTTGATAATTTATGCAGCGATCAATATCTTGAAGATCTCGGTGTAGGAGTATTCAAAGATGGTGAAGTCATACCTCCACATATGCGTTTCAGCATTAATGCCTCCCATGCCAATAATTGGGTCATGCGACAATAAGGAGTAGGGCCCTTAAATGAGGCTGATGGTCCTATTGTCAATTAGTTGCACGATCCTTTTTCTAAGGAGCACACATTCATTAGTGGTGTGTCCCGATTGGTATGCACATCTCTTGTGCGCATATGCTGGAGCGCATGGTGGCAGTCTCACATCTTTAGGGTGTGCAATCCCCATGGCTCTCATAGTCTCGTAAACCTCTGAACTTAGAACGGGTACTGGTGTTACCCGATAAGGGCAGGAGTAGGCCTTAAGAGCAACGGCCCACAGAGTAGGTATCTCGTCTCGTGACAGACGAATTTCATCGCTCTTAGGAGCGGCAGCAGATACGGCGGTGCTAGCTTCTCTGAGCGGTTGACTCTCAGTTTTAGCCCTCATTATTTTGGATGGGCCCGGACTTCCTGATAGGAACATGTAGTCTTCCAACATTTCTCACTTCCCTGGAGAGGTTCAACAAATGGTCAACTTCCCTTAGCTTTGCTCTTACCAAAGCAATCCTTTCATCGATCTTGACCATCTTTCTCATGAGCGAAGCTTCGCTCTCTTCTTCATTATTCACACTGGTAGCGGGCACGTCAGCGTTCCAACTTTGTTGGGAATTCATCTTGGCAATTCAAATCTTTTTAGGAGATGTAAATAGTTTAGGTAAGTAGGTTTCAATTTGGAGAAGTCGAATTTTGGAAGTTTAAGGCATATCCTCGTATTTTTCTTTTGGGGTGATTCCTGGGACATTGAATCAATCAAATCTGATATAAATACGTGAAAGAAACACATAAACAAATATTTGCACATAATTGCAATATGGTAAACGCACCCCTAGGCCTTGTGAACTGAGACCATTTCTAGCGCTTGAACATGAATTGTACCGATTTTGTAAATTAAATAATTGCCCTCATAATCATTTTCATTAATAACAATCATCTCCCTGAAGGGTTACATCATAAAAATAAAGCATAAATGAAAAGATCATAAAGGTTGTCCTCCATCGACTGATGATGATCCTCCACTGTCCGGGCCTTCTTGGCCTGTCGAAGTGTTGTCTGGACCTGAGATGTGTCTGCATCAGTAAAGCATCCGTTATGTACCCCTTTTCCTGAAACGTCATCTGTGCGGTGTCCCTCAAAGCTTTCTTTGCCTGCTCATCAAGATCTTCTAGACACGTGTGTGATCTCCAATTTTGCCTCTAAACTTGCTATGGTCTACATGTCAGCTTCTATCTTCTCCCGATACCTAGCATCTCTGTCATCGGCTTGCCTCTGAATCTATTTGACCCTAATATCAGCTTTGGACTATCTGTCGCTAACCCGCTGGTACTGGTTAATCCCTAGCACAACAACCCCTAGCAAATCCACTCTCAACCAATCATCGTAGTCTTCGTCACACTCCTCGGAGACTTTCACTACCTGGTATAAAATACGGTTGTTCCATTCTGGGATATACACTCTGGCATTTTGGATCTTAGCCTCCTCATAGTCAATCACGTAGTCCCCCATACCCCCAACTTGAGTCACTTCTTGTTTCCTTCCGAGCTGTCTCAGAACTCGCGCCAGTGCATAAGGGCGGACCCCTCGGATATCCATAAGTGGCAAGAATGGACATTTTCTACCCCACACTACAGCCCATGTAGCAGTAAAGTTGGCAAACCTCCATTATATATCTTTCTCTCTAAGACCCATGAAGAAGAGAGACCACTTTCTTTTGGTTTGATTGGGGAAATCATGGTTTATCACATCATCCTTTCGGCTATCAGTGGGCAAGACTAGGGGACCTACGATTTTTCAGAGGTGTTTGAGAATCCACTACTGTAATAATAAGTTGCACTCCTGAAAATACCAAAATTGGTTTCTGCATCTACCAAGGCACAATATCTATCAACGAGTATGACTAGGACTATGTCGAAGTATTGGGTACCCGCCATTGTTGGCTATGCCGTAGAAGATGGTGTGGACGATTAAGATGACTCGGGTATGTATAGCTAGGTAGGGATTTAGTAGGAATACCATGGTACCTAGCAAACTAATAGCAAATGATATGGGTTGGGTGGCATCCCAATCTTTGAAACTGTGAAACTATAAGGAATTGTTTACGAACCCCCCCCCCCCTTTACTTCCAAAGTGTTGCTAAAAATCCATGAAGGCTACTGGTTCCCCGGAAACCCAGGAGGCTTGGACTAAAGATAACATTTTCACAATTTCAGCTGAAGTGATTTTGTTTGGGACTAGAAGGTTGTGATCAGGTTTCTTCCTCCTTCTTAGACATGTTACATTACTATCTATGGCATCCCAGATTTCTTCCAAGGTCGGGGTCATCTCTATAAGCCCGAACCTAAACATCATCCAATCATTATCACAGTACTCGGTTAAGACCTCAATAAGCTCTTTACAACTCGTCATAGTCATGAGAGATGGTAAATATCCTAGACAACAAGTGATCTCCCTACGGTGTTTGTCATCTAAGTTGAACCACCACATTGTCAACAACTCTGGGCTCCCAAAACCATATCAAAACGGAGGTTGGTAGACATCTACACATGCAACACACAATTAAACCCCCCCCCCCCTCCACGAACAATAGTTTAACCTATATGGCACAAATCATGTTCGCACATAGCACATAGTTGGATTAACGTAATCCTCGGGCCGCCGACCAACAAATACGTAAGGTGGTCTTCCTAATAGGTCTCAGGTAGGTGTGAGATACCTGAACCTGTCTAGGTCAGGATGCGCTAGTTCAGTAGAGATTTGGCTTAGATTTAATACTGTTGAACTAGAGTGGGCTTTCAAATGACTTGGGTACCCGGGAGACTGCCTGAAATGAACCGTTGTTGACTGTTGGACGACAGCGAACCAACTAAATCTTCAACAGGTTACAAAAAAATATTTTTGGTTTTTTACTGGAGGACGATTGTGAATCCGCATATAGTCTTTGTAAGTGTGTCTGCGTTCCATTTGGCGGAAGATGATATGCATAAGTGACAGTTATATTTGCAATAAAGTAAACACATACAGAATTCAAAAAGCAATTTATATTATTGAAACCATTATGGTTGGAACCTAATTAATCCCAAGCAGAGTCGCCATCTGTTATGGTTCACTTTTACGCGGGGCATAAAAGCTAATGGATAACTCGTAGACTCTTGAAATTATTTTATTTTTAGAGTCATCGCCTACTTTATAAGGAAAAATAGGAAACCCATATTTAAAAAAGGGGTTTTCAAAAGAAAAGAAAAATCTAAAATTTAACCAGAGATCAGGTAAAGTTATGGACCTCAAGCAAAGGGAAATAAAAGGGGAAAACAGACAAATCCAATACTAAAACACACAAGACTAAGCCATACATTCCAAAATGCAATGATATACTTGATCTACTAAGGCGTATACAAACCGTCGATACTCTTAGGCTATTCATGATGTATATACCATATATCCTTCAGGTATACACAAGCATACATCCCTTATATACAATTTAATGCACACTCACATTGCACCTGTGGTGTATACTTCGGGTTACGCCATGCAATGGGAAACGCATCATTCAAGAAGAAGAGCTGTGGAGAAAAGGACATATCAACCAGCAGATCCATGTGCTAAAAGAAGGAAAGAAGTCATGGATGTCATACTTCAAACAACAAAAAGTGAGAAGAACATGATGCAGATCCTAATATCAAGAATTTAAGCCTAGATGAGGATATGATATAGACATATATGCTGCATCAAATTGATCACATTATGCTACTGGACATAACAGCACTCAACATAAGCAGAGAAATGAAACATAGGGTCGTTCCAAGAGAAGTATAAGAGCTAACAGCACCTAGGTGATTGTTTAGGGAGCACACAAGGTTAATCATATTATATAGGACATCTCTAAATGGGCACAATTACCAGACACATATAGGCTAAATTACATGTTAAATCATTCATACAATCTACTCCCACACTCATACATATTTAGTAAGGCAAAGGACTGACTCACAAATTTTAAACAAGCATAGTTAACCAGTTATAGGACAAAACATGTTCACTGTCAACATGCTACAACAGTGTTTTAAGAAATTTCATATGGTTGTAATTTAACACTTCCACACAAATGCACAAAGATAACAAGTTCAGGAACCATTAGAATCTTGGGGTAAGCAGGTGATCATAGAAAGGACAATATTTCAAAAGTATAGTCTCTCTTAGGCTAATCCAAACATGCAGGATCCTAAGCACATTGTATATCAGACATGATAACATTTAGACAAGTGAGATTGACATATGATCACTTCAAGTAGATAAACAGGAGTGCAAATTATGGCCATATTGTTCAGTAGTTTACCAGAACATTAGATGGACATAATATGGTGATGAGGGTTATCATAATCACATTTCAAATTGACATAACTAACATGTGATGGTTAAATAACAAAATGTAGCTGTGAAACAACTAGCAGAACCTAAAAATGAACAAAGTTCACACATTTGGCCTATGATTGATCTATCAAATGTCCAAGCACATCTAGACACATACAGAGCTCTACATTAACAATCCTCAAACTCTTGTATTCAAATTCATGACCCTACCAGTAGACATTCAAGATCAAATGAATCTATGCTACCCTTAAACCAAATAAAACATAAAAATGCACATATATATAGACTTACAAAGCACCAATAGATCTATTATTGTTTTAGCACAACTTTAAGTATGCAGCAATGTTAAAGAATTTCCCAGATTTTTTAGTTAAATTTAAATGGGAAAGAAATTTAGCCAATGAAAACACTTGCTTTTAATCCAATAATGAGACAAAATCCATTAATTATCGACCCAGAAAACAGAGGAGAGAAAGGGGGTGGTTTAAATCAAAGGGGGCATACTGGCGGAGAGAAGTGGAAGAGACAAGGGTCATGTCCCGAATGTTCAAATGCGTACTGAAAAGGATGATGACGTCTGCAACTTTACTATATCTAGCAAGGATGAAGAAAGAGAGAGTAAGATGGGCATAGCGGCTAGGGTTTCGTTTACCCTAGCCGTGTATTGTTGAAATGAGAACAAGATAGGGCCCTTTGATCTTTAGGAGCGACGTGGGCCAGGTCAAGTCCCTTTTAGACTGGGCCTGGCCGGAATAAAACAAAGAAATGAACCCAAAAATATTTTAAAATTGAGGCCTGGATTGCACAAATTGTGGTCACAAGATTAATTTCAAAAACATTCACTTTAATTTCAATTGTAGAGACAAACGGCCAATTGAAAACAATTAAGGTTGAAACTGAAATAAAAGCATAAAATCTTTTATTATTAAAATGAGATGTTATTTGACACTATATTTAGTTACTCAGATTTTCTTAATTCAACAGAGTAAAACATTACCAATTATAATATAATTAATTAAATAATTATCATCTTTAATTTATAGAAATTTATAGATATTTCATAAAAATATGTAAAAAATATGCAAATGATATGCAAAAATATATTCGATAATATTTTTCCCAATAACATGGCAAAATGTTATCAGAATAATTTCATAAAAAAAATTTCGCTCTGTAAAAATGTATATTTTACTCCATTTGTAACTCAAGAACTCTGAATAATAAATTAAGTATTTGAGGGTAAAAATTAGGTGTTAACACCCGTTGTTTCCTTTACTCCACATCATATCATATCCCAATAGACTCTAGACGGGGCTCTTCACCTTGATGCTCTCCTAATTTCCAATATAAGGAAGAATTCATTCGTCTTATGCTTCGGGGGTAACCATTGCCTGGTTACTATTACGGTCGGCCACCTATTATCTCTTTGTGTTTACTCTTTCCTGTAGCTTCTATAGTGGCCCTCTTTTTCCAGATTAAGACTCACTTGTCTTCCGGGGCTTGGGCCTACTACCAGAGATCCCATTAATATGGTAGGCCTTGAATAAAATGCACAGTGGAAAGGGATGCTAGTCGGCTCGGCGAAGTTGTAGCCCAAAAAAAGAGGATCCAGAGTGATTCCTCACCTATCCTGTCAGGGGCCCAGTGGAACGCTCGAGTATAGATTTCATATGCTCATGTAAACGGCAAAAAATGCAAGAAGTCGTTTTCACTTTGTTTCGATACACGACCCTATCGTCTATTATCTCCCTATTTATTAAGTTGGGACTCCTTGCTTCTCATAACGTCTCGAATTTCCATACTTCATTGGTGATGTTATGCATTCCAGGATAGGTTCATCATTTCTTAGATGTTCCCCATATTTGCTCAAGTATTCTTTCTTAATTCGTATCATTTCTTTTTCTATTTACCTTAAGTTTCCTTTTTCGTCAAATACTGGAAATAAGACATTCTCTCACCTTTGACGTCATTTTCCCTTTTTATTGGCCTTATTTCTTAAGAGTCTACTATTTTTTACCAGCTCCGGACTGGTGCTTTTCCGAGAACAACATTTACTTTATAGTAAGAGCGCAATACTTGATCCTTATACTGCGATATCCTCCATAAGTTATAATCGACTATTCATTCGTTGGGTATCTCCTATATATCTTTTACAAAAGAAACCCTTGATATACTCATGCTATTTTTCAGCATTTCTCATGCTAGGGGTCATCCTATTTCTTTTACAATCGAAGGATTTACCTTTACAAGGTGCTGACCTGATTGATCCCCTTGTGGTCATCGTACTTAAGTTAACACTTCTGCCTTTACTTCCTGATTTTGGAATCATTTGCAGCCAATCTCTTTAACCTTACGACCATTACATTACCCTGCTTGTGGGATTTCTAGTTCATTCGACATTCAAAATTTACCATTACTCGCCTGCTCATCCCTTGTTCCCTTGCTCTTATTATTTAGCTCTTCTCATTATCGTCTATCTTAGATCACTCATACGCTTACATTGAGCTTGATTTGTCCTTACTTCCACTTACATATCCTTAAATAAATTGTCGACATTCGTGACGAAACTAGTACATGGCGTATTCAAATTCAAATCGTAGTCGGTTTCAATCTTACCACTGATTCGCCCCCCCCCCCCCCCGCTAGTTGGTATTAGAGCTCTTCGATACATGTCATTTAGCCAATCAACTTGTATGTTACAGACTTGAATTCCTTTAAGGATTCCTTGTCTTAGCGTATTCCCAGTAATATTATTTATGGATGTCATGTATTATATTTTTGGCTCAGAAGGTTTAAGCACAACTTCTTTACTAATATCCTTATCTTTTAGTGGTAATCATGTTGCTTTGGGTGCCACTCTAGTCCCGTTATCGATGTCCTTACCATTACCGTATCTCTACCGGTCTATTTACTTGAGGAACATCCTTCAGCCTTATTATTTTGTCATAACACTTTCACTTACATTTACCAGACACCAGTTTACCATTTATCATCACTTTCTATCAAATCAATCATTTATCGTAAACTATCTTCAACCAGCTATTCATTCTCGATCGACTCATAAAACTATACCATATGATTCCAAAAATCTCACCACTTAATATCGAAAACCCTGCTATCTTTTACTGTCATTCACATATGTATTGCTACGGTAAAGAAGATACACCATTTGCCTTTAACTGAAAAATATCATATCATCTCGCAATCTTCCTAAATGGTTCAGTTTTTATGGAGGAATTGGGGTTACTAGCTTAAGCATGATAGTTCGCGTCCTTTTTCTTTAACTGCTTCCCGAACGAAGCTACAGGTAACTTAACTCCCTAAATTCATTTTCTTTATCAATTTTCTGGGGTTTTCCCTAATTATTCTGACCCCTAATACCTTTTTGAATCGCGTATTCATATATCTTCTATGTCCCAATATCATCAACACCATATGACCTAAGAGTGTTGGGTATGCATATGGCTAAGAAAGGGTTGGTTCTTGAGTCATTTAACTTAGAACTTGAATATAACTGTAATTTCATTTCCCACCTTTCACTTATATTACCCATTTACAGTCTATGTACATCTATATGACATAATTTCTACATCAATGATAACCAATCGGTTACAAATATAAACATAGCTATCATCAATAAAATTGTAAACACACCTGGTTAGTTACGTAGCTCTGAATCACATCGGGACCTGCTATTCCCCTTGACTCAATCTCAGGCATCTATAAACTCTATAGCTTCTGCTCCCACACCAATAACACTCCTCAACATCATTCGGACATTGCCCATAATGTACTTGTCCATACTGATGGCACAACGACTAAAATATCTCAAGGCATTCTCTGGCTCTATAGCCCAAGGCTTTGCATCCTGAACACAACTCGATGTCGTGTAAACATGGTATGTCATGCCTCCCTCCACATTGCTGATAGCGCGATGTACTACTTCCAACATATCCTTGTACTTGCCTAAGTTCTACCAGGGATCTTCGATCTAACACGTCTCACAACACTAATCCTTCGTTACCTATTTCCATTCCAAACCTTCCAGTCCGTCTACTGGTAACTTCTTCTTCACCTATACTCATTCTTGGCGAACCTTGATTAACCAACTTCCATAATAATAGGCTTTTTGGTATCTCAAAAGGCCTAACTTGTGGGGGGTATCTGAATATGACCTTTCTCTGATATGATACTGGGGGCACTATTGCGTACATTGTACCACTCACACTTAAACCAATCGAAAACGACCGTTACGCGGATAATTTTGGTATTGTACGGACCCTTTTACAATCTAGAAACACCACCAGAATTGATGGTACTCAGAAAGGAATTCTTCTGGGGCCTCCTCCATAGACAGATCTTCTTCCATAACAAATCATCTTCCATTGACAGATCGTCTTCCATAGACGGATAATTTCTATAGAATAACTCATATTTCTTTCTCATGTCCTTATAGTCCTAGAATCCATATCAATGGGTCGTAATCAACTAGTACATTTCCCCATATTTCTGACCAGATTCCTGCTAACGGTACTTTCTTTTGATTTCGGCATTTCTGAAAAAGAGAACCAAGGTGAGAAGATAGGAATACAATTACTTACGACCTCGCTTCTAACACACGGTCTATATTTCAAGAAAGTCAACATCCTAAATGTCTTGTAGCCTCCTATTTATAAGTGTGGCACGCAACACACCCATAAGTAAGACTTTACTGGACACAACATGTAGACATCCCTAGGACTGACTTGCTCTGATACCAAGTTTATCACACCCCAGTCTTGGGGAGTGTGGCTGGCAGTCGGTGCCATAAGGCCCGAGCGTATCAATCTTGATATCTATGACATACTCAAAAATACATAGGCCGACTCGGCTTCTGATAAATGCTTATCTGAACCAGAGACACAATCACATGCACGCAGAAAAGGCCTATATATATATATATGTGTGTGTGTGTGTGTGTGTGTATATACAATCATAATACACATCACGACTGTCTACAAGTATCTAGAGAGCATAACGACAATAGCTGGTTGGGATAGGGCTCCACCATACCCAACTATAAATATGTATATACCAATCATACCTATCAGCTCACTAGACAGCTCCATAGGAAATGAGTGTGACAACCTTCAGTTGAGTTAAGTCACTTACTGTGAGGAATCATCTACAGCTCTATCTGTACCTACGGGCATGAAACGTAGTGTCCCCAGAATGGGACATCACTATGAAAGATGTACTGAATATGTAAGACAGATAACAAATGTAGACATAAGATATAACATAAGATATAAGGGTACAGAAGTCAACCCGAAACTCATAACAAGCCTCATAGGGTCTACCTATCACAATAATGAAGATATATACATGTCTAAAAAAAATCAAGCCGCTTAGTGAGGCCATATAATATAATATCCAGCCTCTCTGTGGGGCAAATCATATCATAATATATATATATATATATATATATATATATATAGTACCCAGACTCGATGAGGACTCGGTAGTACCCGGCCCAGATGTGGGACTCGGTAATATCAAAACCAACTACAATGGTGTGCACAATAAGTATCGTATCGGACCGACTATAGTACAACTCGGTAAGAAAATAGCTACATATATATAAGTGCAATGCAAGAACTGAGTCAGAAGGGCCTTATGAATCCAATCAGAGTGACTCAAGGTCGTTATCCTCCGATTATCATTATATAAATGTGTGTGTATAAATTTTTCAAGAATCTTTCAGGTTTGCAAGAAGGCATATCATTTGAAATGAAATCATGGTGGGAAATACTCTCGACACAACCAATGAGGGCAATGAGATATATCAATCTAAAACAATGATAAGCACATAATTTAGTCTTAAGATTAGAGTTCCTTTTGAGGGTCGTCACTACAATTATGTTTATTCATCGATCATGCCAAACGAATGAAAGAGTGAGCCTTAACATACCTTGTTGATAAACAATACCGCTCTTATGGCTCCCCATTTTTCCTTCAATTTTTTACCTAAGAAATAAGGACAATCCATGTAAAGATCCAAATCAATGGTTTTAAGAACTAGTTATTATGACATTCTGTCGAGCACTTAACGTGCATACTTTATTCCATTCTTATTTATATGGCAACTTAGGCTATTCTCACCTCATTCACAATAATAACAATATCATTAAGGTTACAACAACCATATTCATGAAATCTATCCATAGTTATCTCAAGAACCTTATCACAACCATCCAACAACCAACGCAATAGTTATCATGCTCATCTATAGAATTTATCCCAATTTCTTCATGAATTACTTTACTATAAGATCACTTTAAGCTAGGAGAACTTAAGAACAAAAAGAATCATACCTCAATCAGAAGTAACAACTCAAAATCCAAGCTCATATTTGCTCTTATCCATCATTGATCACTTTATCTTGCCATATAAATGTCATTTTTCATCAAGGCAAACTTTAGGTGTTATAATATCATGAGTGACTTGGTAATCCCTATTAGAACCTTGGATAATGTCTATGAATTTGTTTAGAGGTGTTATGGAGAGGTTTGCATCGAAATGAGGGTCAAAAAGGTAAGCCACCGCTTAAATATACCAGGATGGTCGGCCATCGCCTCCATTTTACAGCATGTTCTGCAGCCCGCAGAACCCTTCTCTAGTCCGCAGAATGGATTGCAAAATTTCCTAGAAAGTTCAACTTCTATGATCATTTTTGCTCCCCACAATGCAGTTCACAGTCCTATTCTGCAGTCCACATAATGTTCTAAAGAAATTCCCTTTTGTCAATTTTTCATCGAAACTTATTTTTATTGATTCGATGAGTCATAAACCTTCCCGAAACTTACGTAATACATCTATAAATCTTCATAAATCTCATGAAGGGGTCTTACCATACTTGAGACTATATTGGTCACATTACAAAAGCGACCACACATGAAAACATGAGGTGTAATAGAATTTCCAACAAGTTAAAGTTGAGCATCATAAACCTAAAGGGTTGCTGCAGAATATGGAGATTCTGACATGGAAATGGGAGAAAATTAACATGGATTTCATTACGGGATTACCTAATTCTCGTCTAAAGTTAGATTCTATATGGGTTATCATTGATAGACTTACAAAATCAGCTCATTTTCTACCTGTCCGAACCACCTACTCAGCTAAGAATTATGCTAGGCTTTATATTAAAGAGATAGTCCGACTTCATAGAGTTCCGATGTCTATGATATCTAACAGAGGTGACCAGTTTAGAGCTAATTTCTGGAGATCCTTTAAAAAAGGTTTGGGTACTAAGATTAGCCTTAGTACAACTTTTCATCCACATACAGACGGGCAGGCCGAGTGCACTATTCAGACGCTAGAAGATATGTTGCAATCTTGTGTTTTAGACTTCAAAAGAATTTGGGAAGATCATCTACCCCTTATTGAGTTCGCTTATACTAACAACTATTATTCTAGTATCCAGATGGCACCATATGGGGCCCTATATAGACGAAAATATAGGTCTTATATTGGTTGGTTTGATGTTGGTGAGACAAAGTTATTAGGACCCGACTTGGTGCAATACGTTGTGGAGAAAGTGAAAATGATTCATGAGCGATTGTTGACAGCTCAAAGTTGACAAAGTCCTATTCAAATAACCGACATCGAGACTTAGAGTTTGTTGTGGGAGACTGGGTGTTTCTAAAGGTTTCACCTATGAAAAGCATAATAAAGTTTCGGTAAAAAGGGCAAGCTTAGCCCCAGGTATGTCGGACCGTATCAAATTGTTCAAAGAATTAGCCAAGTAGCATATAAGATTGAGTTTCCCTCGGAGTTAGAAGCAGTCCATCCTATGTTTTACATATCCATGCTTCGTAAATGTTTGGGTGATCCCTCCCGTATTGCCCCTATTGAAGATGTTCAATTGACGGAGGACCTATCATATGAGGAAATTCCTATAGCTATCCTAGATCGCCAAGTATGTAAGTTGTGAACTAAGGAAGTCACTTTAGTCAAAGTGCTTTGGAGAAATAATAACATATAAGAAATGACTTGGGAGGCCGAAGAGGACATGAGGTCTAGATACCCTCAATTGTTCCAAACTTCAAGTTTATGTCGATATTCGTGCGATATGATTCTCTTATTCCTATTCTACCTATCGATCTTAATTCAAATAACTTGTTTAGGTGATAATGTTGAGATAGACATGACATGCATAATTTAGATTACAACGGATGATAGTTGAGGTGAGTTATACTAATCTTTTTTTATTCTTGCATAAATTGACAGTCGTAGGAGGCAAATTGGATGTTATTATGCTATTATGCAGCCATGTATGGTATTCGTGGTATGTTTGGGTTGTTTATCAGGGTTTGAATAGTCCTATTTACAAAGGATACTCTGCCAAAATTTTCAAAAAATCTTGGGAATTAAAGAATTATCAACATTAGAGGACGAATGCTCTTAAGGGGGGAAGGATATTACGCCCCGCAATTTCGCACACGAATGAGAGCGTAGTTAGCCGACTTGAGTCTCGAGAACTTGAGATTCTTTTCGACGGTTTGTATGGTATATAAGGGCATTACATAAGGTTTTTGAAGGTTGGAAGTTAATAGGACCAAAGGATACGCAACTCGACAAAAATTGACGAAGTTTCGACAATATGCTAAGCATTTTGCGTCGCGGATGCCATTCCGCCTCGCGAATGAGGCCACAGACCAAATCCACTTTTCCTCCACCTCACCGCCACTATATGTGGTGGCATATGCGGCCTCATATGGGCATATATGCCGCATATGTGAGGCGGTAGAGTGGTCTATTTAAGTCAAATTTCGGGCAACTTCATGTTATTTCATATTTGTGACCCCTTGAGACCTAAACACCTCCCAAACAATCTCCAAATCCCTCTCCACCATTTAAGATCATCTCTACATGTACCTAAGGTGATTTCTCATTCCAATAATCTAGAACACCTTGAAATCCTCTCTAGTTGGCTTGGCAAAGTTGTGGACTTCTTTGAGATTGAATTGAAGCTTGTTATGGGAGACTCTTTGGCTGGTTAAGGTAAGGTTTCATCACCATTATGTGTCCTTTAGTTCCTATTACCTTAGCTTTATTGATTGGTGAAAATAACTTATGAATTATGAAAGTTTTGTAAATACGATCTTGAAGAAACACCTCTTATAGTATAAAGTTATGTTACCTTATTGTTTGGGGTTGTTGATTAATATTGAGAGAAAATATAAGTATTGGATCATGTTGGTGGAGTTATGAAGTTAATAAAAGAGTTATGGAAGATATTGGTTTTAATTTGAGTAAGAATCCATGATAGAATAACTCTAGAACTTCACGTACACAAGTTGTTTGGCGAATTACCTCAATGAAACCTCTTATAAGATATGAATTCGATATTGATAAAAATCCTTCATATGATGTATATAATTGTCTGTAGAAGGTGTGAGGGTTCGTGGGACGTAGCTAGCTTCCTCGACAAGGTATAAGGGCAACTTTCCTTCTTGGCAGGACTCAACGTAAACATTTCTTTGAATTGAGTTACATCTTGTGAAATTGAATAACTATATGCCTTATTGACAACATTGATTATAATATCCATGTATTTCTTATCCAAAGAAATGTTTATATGCCCCGACATGGTTGTATTAAAATTAAAAAACGTAGCCACAATAACGATAGTTAGAGGGTAACGATAATAGGTCACTCCGATTCTAGTCTTGGTGTCTTTGAGGTATTGCATTGCACTTATATATATGTATCTATTATTTTACTGAGTCGCACTATAGTCATCCAGGTACGACACTTATATGTGCATACCACTGTAGTTGGTTTTGACATTACTGAGTCTTTTCGAGGCCGGGTACGATCGAATCCTTTCGAGGTTGGGTACGTTATAGTATGATATGATTTGCCCCATAAAGCGGCTTGATACTATATTATATGGCCCCATTTAGTGGATTGATTTTTATAGACATGCATATATATATCCATGATTGTGATAAGGTATACCCTCAGAAGCTTGTTATGAGTTTCAGATTGACTTATGTACCCATATCTCCTACGTTATATATTTTGTTTACTTATATTACATGTCTTACATATTCAGTACATCTTTTGTACTAATGCCCCTTTTATGGGGTATTGTGTTCATGACGGTATTCCTCTTCAGTAGGTTGCATGTTTCAGTTGTGATTATCGCACTCCCCTATCTCAGAGTTGCTATATATGAATCGATATGTATTGTTGTACATATTCCTAGTATTTTAGGTATGGCAAAGTCTGTCCTGACCTGTTGTTGTATTATAACACTCTTAGAGGCTTGTAGACTAGTGTTCAGTATGTATATGTATGTCATGGCCTTGTCGGCCCTTTTGTTAGTTGGTGATATTCTTCTTGTGGCCTTGTCAGGCTTGGTTATATGTATGTATTATATTAGGACTCTTCCGTGTGTAGGTTGTCATATATTCTTGTCTTGTTAAAGTTATATGGGGCCTTATCGGCCCAAGTTTGGTGTTAAATGTTCCAGGTACTATAGTTGGTTCGCTCGGGCCTTCAGGTACTGGGTGTCGGCCACCCCTCCCAAGGTTGTGGTGTGACATAACCGGCATCATTTATACATAAATCCATATTTGAACCGCTTAGAAGAAGATGATAAATGCTAAATAGTGGGAAGAAGAGGAGAAACAGAAGATGACTCAATATGAGTAATAAAGAAAATACTGATTCTAAAAGAAACAACATTTATAGAAACACGATTTTTTTTTGGAACTTGGATCATAGAAAATAAAACCTTTCTGTGAAGTACTATAATCGATAAAAGCACAGGTTGGTAATCCCAACCAAATAAGCAATTGCAATAGCTACAAGCAACATACTTCATACCCTTTTCGTCGTACTTACTCTTCTCATTCTCCTTTTTCTCTCCATGTCGAGCTTGTTGGAGTGCCATTGTCAAGATCTAGCGTAATTCATTTTTCCCGAGAGCTAATCACACTAGTGCTAGTATCAATAGAAAGATCTTTATTGCTTAGGGTTTTTTTATTTTATCCCCTTTAGTATAAAACTATATGGCATAAAGAGCTCTCAGTAACTTTCTTGTCTTGTAGTAGACTGAATAAAAAATTTATTGCATTGAGAAGAAGGCAGATGCACAAAACAAACATAACCAAATGTATAAAATTATGATATCTAGGACTTTTGCGATAAAGATGATAAATATGGAGACTCAAAATTTAACACTTTAGATGACAATCTATTAATTAAATAGACATCAATAGACAAAAATTCCACCTAATATTTAGATAGGGTAGAGGATTCAATCAATAAAGTAGGAGTGACGTCTAAAAGATGATGATTTTTACGCTCAACAACCCCATTTTGTTGTGGATTTTATGCACATGAGCGTTATGAGATGATTCCTCAAGAAATTATTGAATTCATGAAATATATATTCTCCACCATAATCATATCGTAATATTTTGATGCACGTAGAAAATTGAGTCTCAGTGTAAGCCAAAATTATATTGAATATGGAAAATACCTTAGAGTTTAAACAGAGAAATCCACTCTAATCATCTATGAATGGCAAAAAGTAATTGAAATGAGCATGAAAAATAATTGGTCAAATGTCCCAAACATCACTATGAATGACATCAAAATACTTTGCAGCACGACTACAAAAATTATGAAAAGAAAGAGTTTTACTTTTGCCTAATTTACAAGCAGAACAATAAAAGAAAGCAGTTGAAAATTAATTTTTATCCTCTAATAAATCATAACTCGATGAATGAGACAACACAATACAGTTTGAATGTCCTGGATGCTTATGCCAAACCTCAATCTTACTAATTGTAGAAGTACAAGCAAAACATAAAACATGAGGAATGAAAAAGTGTATAGGAAACAATCTTCCAACTTTAGACCCCTCCGCGATTATCTTCCCTGACACCTGATTTGCACAAGGAAAACCATTATGATAAAAATTCATATCACAATTGTTATCTACCAATTGGCCAACTGAAGTTATACTAGTGGAGAGCATTAGTGCAATAAAAACATTCTTGAAAGTTCGAGTAATATCCCCAACCTTGATAATGAAAAAAATACTACCATTAGTAATCTGAATTTCTAGGGAACTGTGATACTTACAAATATTTTTTGACATACTAGTTGAGTTGGTCATCTGATTGGAAGCGTCAGAATCACTAAGTCAAAAATTAGATGGAATATCATTATCTTGTAGCCTCAGAGCTGAAAAAGTAGACACGATTATTCGTTGTACCAATTTAGGATTAAGAACTCGTTCACTGATGGAGTAGAAAAATGATTCTTAGTTCCAGTTGTAGAAAAGTTATCAGAAGTGAAATCACTTATCCCAGCTTGAAAATCATTGATCCTATGATTTTGAGGACGTGTAGGACATTCTTTAACAATATGCTCGTGTTGTTTACAATAATTGCAGAACTTCTTACTACAATTGTTATAATATGATCATATTTCTTGCAACTGTAGCCTGGAATACTGCTTATATCCTTGCCCCTTTCTTTTCATTGAGCAGCAAATGCAACAGTCTAAATATTTCCTTACTTGAAAGCATTTTGTGTGAGGAAACACTGCTACGAGTCACGATTCATCAAATTAGAGCGAACACTTTCAAAATCAGATCGTAATTTCATCAAAAATTGATCTCGCTTGCTTTATTCACAACCTGCTTGAATTTATAGAGATAGAGTCAATAGGTAGTTTAGCAAAATAATATCAGTAAGTTCAACCCATAAGTTCTGAAATTCAAAAAAATAATTCTGAGCAGAGAGACTTCATTTATTAGCAATTTCATGCTCTAGCTGAAAGCGTCTTGCGTTATTGTCTTGATTGTAAGCCTTTTATAAATAATTCCACACGACTTTTGCAGTCTTATACAATATGTGGGATTAAGAACAATAAGATGGTCAATTGACCTTAAAATTCATGTCATCAAATTGAGCATCTTTAACCTTTCACTGACCTAACTTTGTAGGATCAATAGAAGCAGGATCACTTCTGTTTATCTGACTTTATAATTCTTTTTTGGATCTAAATAGTTGAAACTGAACTTCTAGGAAAATATTTTTTCTGGTGAAAACGAACATTGAAGGACTCAAACTGATGTGAAGTCATGCTCTCAAATAAGTTAGAAAACCAAAGACACAAAGATACAATAGAATAACCAAGACCCCTAGATCTTTAGGACTAATTGTTCACAAATAGTCAAGAAAATCAAAACTTTCAACTTTTTTTTTTAAAGAAATCACAAATGAATAACTCTAAGAATCAAAGTAGTAGGCTCAGATACCATGTCAATTTGGCTGAATGAATTCTCTCAAATTGAAAGTTCTTCCATTAAATAAAATGAATTATGATTTGCAAGCCTAAAAATTTGCTATTTACATTCCTAAATATCTGTTATTTCTAGCTGTAATATCTCTGAAAATATGCTATATTAATCCCTGAATATCTCATAAATATGGGAAGCAATTGACACCATAATTACACAAATATTTAGAGCTATTACATATATATGTACAACTATTCTAATCTGCCCAACCTGCTAACATGCATGATTGCCGTAATTTTGTCTATGCCCCGTGTATATATATATATACCAAAACACGCCCGAGGCTACTAAGGGGATAATAGACAAGGAATGAATTGAAATATAAGAAATTGAAAAATTAAAAGATGAATGAGATACGCAAAAACTAAAGTAAGAATAACTTACAAACTACGGTTCCTATTAAGGAATCCATAATTCAAAGGATCTGCAAGAATTTAAACGAAGTAGGCGGTAGAACCGGCCAACATCATAATGCAAGTATTTAAAAAATTTAAAAGCATGAATTTAAAAGATTAGGAGGTAGCACCATCCATAATCATATTTATTCAAAATTTTAAAACTTATCAAAGAAAAAGCTTATTCTAAATGAAAGGGAGAGGGTCTCCGTTTATAGGAATTTTACATGGCATTTTAGTAAATAAAATGAATCTAACTATTCATGACCAGTGGAGAATGACGTCATCCATGACTTTATCGACTTTTGGCATTTTCTTGAATTATTGTTGGAATCTTTTGCTTTTTAAAAATATCTTTTTGTGGGCATTTTCTTTTGTCATAATTTTGTTTGAACTTTATTCCGGGTATTTTGTCTTCTTTTGGCAATCTTTTCAGAATCCACTGTTGCCAAAAACTGCATTGTCTTCAATATCAATCTCTGGTTCTTCTTCCTCTGATGAGGAGCCTTGTTTTGATAAAGATGGTGCAAACTTCAGAATTATTGCTTGCATTTCTTCTGGATTTTTGGCCGCTGCAAGCATTGAGGCCATTTGGAATTTCTGGGTAAGAAACTAGGTGTGCTCCGGTGTTTATAGTGGTGCCTGAATGGACTTCTGGGCGTTTAACCATTCATGGACCTTGTATGAGACTAGACTTGCTGGTATTTTATAGCTGTCCCACCATCTGATTTTGAACCTTCTTCGGACTGTTGGAATTTAATTCTTTGAATAATCCATGAACTATCTGAATACCCATGGTAAATAGAATCTAGTGTGAAATAAGTGTAGTTGTACAAATCTTTTTTCTTCATCAGTAGCTTTATAAAGGGATTTGAAGAGGTTAAAAGATTTAGTGACTTGGGGTTTTAGTATCTCGAATGTGGATCCAAATTGTTTCCACCATGAATTTCACCATGTTGGAAATTGAGATGGAATATATGATGTATTAAAATGAAAAAGCAGGTATGGCTTCAGTTGATAATTTGAACAAAAAATGAATTGACCCAAGCTTGTTGGTAATTCCGATAATTAAACAGAATATAAAAAAATGGGGTATTTTGATGGGCATAAGGGAAGTTAAGGAGTTGAGACAGATCATTCCCCCAATCACTTGGAGCAATTATTCTAAATATTTTGCAAATAGAGTAAGAAAGATATTTGTTATTTTATAATAATTATTTTTTATCATGGCCGATCCTGATATTTCTAGGATAGCTTGATAAAAATATGGGGTTTTTAAGATATCCCATGATTTGTAAAACCATCATTGTCCAAAATATTATTGGATGGCTAAATATAGTCTTGATCAAAAAATTATTTTTCAAGAGTCACAATATTTTGGAAAAAAGGTTTTATAAAAAATTCAAAAACATGTATTTTGGGGACTTGTGGTACCACAAGTTGGGAATTTAAAAATTATTTTTGAGAAAGGATTTTCGAAGATTCTCTTTTTTTCTATTTTAGTAAAATTTTGAGAGGGTTTATCCTCTCCTAAGTTTTGAACAATTTGTTGTTTGGGAATTTGAAGTTGTAACAATGCCTTCTGTAGTTTCGTGAATTTTGCAAGGAGTTGCAGGAGGTTTTCAGTAGTTGTTTCTTGTGCGGGATTTTCTAGTATTTTCTACACAGCCTGTGCGGTGTTCTTGTTTTCATTTTCTTCTTTTATAATTGCATCATACCATGTCATGGGTTTTTCGATAGGAGTTTTGGCATGGAATTTGTCTTTAACTTCTTTGAATGGGTTTGTAGATTTGGAAGTGGTGGAGTTTATGGGTTGCTTGGTGGCAAAGGGATTTGTTTGTTGTTGTGGTACAACAACTGGTGGATTATTTACTGGAGAAATTTCATCTTTTCTTTTTTGGAGTAGGACTCCACACATTGCCTGGTTACAATATTGTGCAGATTCTCGCATGGTACAACAACTGGTGGATTATTTACTGGAGAAATTTCATCTTTTCTTTTTTGGAGTAGGACTCCACACATTGCCTGGTTACAATATTGTGCAGATTCTCGCATGTCTTTGCGTGATATCTTATCTTTGTAGCCCAAGCAGTTGGGCATGGGTCAATGATATGACATTTCTGTGTTGTGACCAGTGTCGCGCCCGATTTTCGACCTGCTCGGGTCAAAGCGGAGCACAGACGTATGGGTGATTCCTGGGTAAAAAGGGTTGAGGAGTCGCCACCTAATTATCTTTTACGGTGAATTAGGACACCTACATATTAAACTAAGTGCTGCAATGTAAACTCCAATTTTAATGGTCTGCGAAACTAATGAGATTCTAGGTAAGGGTTCTTTATTATCCTAAAGGGAAGGGGTTAGGCATCCTTTAAGATCCGCTAACTTGCGGTTATCCGGTCAAACTCAGGTTAATTATTGCTAGAAAAATGCATGTTTTACAAGTATAATAGATTTAAAAGATGTTTGCAAATAATTAGTAAATGATGCATTTTATACAAGTGCGTATTCAGATAACATAAAAAGAAAGATACATGTAAAGTTTTGAAAAATATGCATTTGTGACAATAAATTATTTATACTATCAAAGAAGTAAAATTTGGGAATCATTGAATTGTAAATTGACAAAAGATAAACTTATTCGGAATGATTAATAAAGCAAATAAAAGATGACAAAAGTTGTTTTTGAAAATCTTGAATACGCGTGACGAGCCTAAAATAAATAACTAGCGAAGGGTTTCTAAGTTTGAATTCAACCGAGCCTACAAATAAATAAGCTAGCGACGGGTTTCAAATCTTAAACTGCCCTATGAATTAATCCTAAGTTTGCCTATTCTAAGCATTTCAATAGTTACATAAGTGCGATAAATAATATTACAATACAAAGCGGGATAAAAGCTGAATTAAAGAAAGAAATAAAATAAATAAACTCCAAGGAATAATTCGCCGTTATTTACTTTAATCCCTGCAAGCTGTCAAGAACAAACGGTTAGAAACAGTTAAATACAAATAACTCCATATCCGCATTCAAAACAGTGAATGTTTTGATCATGGAGGGCTCAGACTTAAATTTTGAAAAGAACATTCCAATCACGTCGTGGCTGCAAACATATGACTAATGTGGTTTTATTTTGATTGCCTCGCCTACTAAACGTGTTGGTCTCTCGGGTGAAAATAGAAAAGATCACTATAATCACGTCGTGGCTGCGAATATATAACTTGTTGGTTATTTTAGTCACCTCGCCTACTAAACATGTTGATCTTGGAAAAAGGTTTAAGCCTCATAATTGCCCAGAAGTTATATTTCCGTCTTTGCAACTGTGGAGGCCTCAAAATCGACGGATATTTTTCATCGGCCAGTGTAGTATCGTGTTCAAATCAGTAAAATTTTAAATCGGAACAGAAACAAAGAAGCAGAGTGAGCGTGAGCGAAGAGCGTAAAAACAGAGGCAGAGGAAAAACAGCTTCCAAAATGACGCGGTGTCTAGTTTAAAACAAAGAAACAAAGAGAACGGTAATTTGAATGTCAAACAAAGGACTGAACAGAAAGCAATGTTTGAAAGGTGCGGTGTTGATTTAAAACAAGAAAAATAATAAAAATAGTAAAACAATGAATCAAACGGGAGCAAACAGAAAAACAAACGCCCAACAGACGCGATATTTATTCAAAACAAGAAACAATGATATCCGTCGCAAGAAATCTAAAACAAGAAACTTAATAAAACACAATATATCCGCTGTACGGATATCTAAAACAGCTTAAACTAAAAATAGAGAAGCGAACGAAGAAAAGCGGCCTCGAATTCAATTTAAATCGGCCTTAATGCGATATTAATAAAACAAGAAACAGTGCCAAAGAAACGAGCAAAGGAGCGCTTTAAAATATCCGACCCGAGTTACGAAATTCGGAAATATTCAAATCGGTCGCCCGACCGGTCGTTGATCTGACCGGATCAGTGATCCAAACTCGAATCAGATTTCAGCACCAAATTCAGATAACCAATAACAAGAATATGGAATGCAAGAATTCTGGAAATATCCAAATCGGGTCGACCCGACCCGGATCAGTGACCCGACCCGGATCAGTGTTTCAACCCGGATCAGATTTCAACACCCAATTCAGATAACCAATAACAAGAATATGAAATGCAAGAATTCTGAAAATGTTACCCAACCGGGTCGACCCGACCCGGGTCAGTGACCCGACCCGGATCAGCGATCCAAACTCGAATCAGATTTCAACACCAAATTCAGATAACCAATAACAAGAATATGAAATGCAAGAATTCTGGAAATATCCAAATCGGTCGACCCGACCCGGATCAGTGTTTCAACCCGGAATCAAATAATTTCATCAATTTCAGATAACCAATAATAATAACAGCAACAATGCAAGAAATTTGGAAATTCAAATTGAGGCGACCGACCGTCAAGGATCTGACCCGGTCGATGACCGACCTAATTGAGTTTCAACCCTAATCAAATAATTTCATCAATTTCAGATAACCAATAATAATAACAACAACAATGCAAGAAATTTGGAAATTCAAATTGAGGCGACCCGACCCGGGTCAGTGACCCGACCCGAAATCAGTGATCCAAATCAAATTTTAACACCAAATTCAGATAACCAACATACATAAATATGAAATGCAAGAATTCTGAAAATGTTATCTAACTGGTCGAATCTGACCAAATCGATGAAGAAAATCAGAGAATCAAAATGGGAGAACAAACCTTTTCGGACTTGATTCTTGAAACAACAAAGAAGCCAAATGCTTTAAACTCAAGAACACAACAAAATATTTATGTATATATGGAATAATCTTCCGAAAATCCTTCCAAAAATCTATTTTTTCTCCCCCGAAAATCTCCTCAAAATGAAGAACAACATGGGGTATTTATAGGTACTCAACCCAACGTTCCAACCCCTCATACCCCCCCTTAAAATGAATTCAAATTTCAAAATAAAGGGGGAACAAAATCTGATTTTTGGGGCGTGTTCTTGGGGCATGCGTTCAGCGGTGTCAGGGTAGGGTGGTGGCAGTGGCGAAGTGACGGGGGTAGGGGTGCGACGATGTGGGGGTAGGGGCATAGGGGTGTGCGGCGACTTGGGGGGGTTAGGGTTTGTATCTATTTTTTGGTTTTTGGTTTTTCAAGGGTTGGGTCTTTTTGGGGGAATTAAAAGGGGAAGGGAATTGGGTATTGGGCCGGTCCGTGTGGGCTTTCGATTGGGCCTGGGTATTTGTTTTTTGGGTTGGGCTTGGACGAAAATGGGTTTTAGTTTGGGTTGGGTAGGAATTGTTTTGGGTTAGGAAATAAAATGGGTGATGGGTTGGGCTTGGACGAAAATGGGTTTTAGTTTGGGTTGGGTAGGAATTGTTTTGGGTTAGGAAATAAAAAATGGGTTATGGATTTAAAAATATAAAAGAGGGGTTTAATATTAAAATATATTATATATATATATATTTTTTGTAAAAGATGTGAATTATTTAAAATAACATAACGACGTGATAATAATAAAATATAATATTTGCGAAATGCTTAATGCTTAATAAAAGGGAAATGTGATGCAATTTTGCGAGAAATAAAATATCATAGAATATTATGGATAACTTATGATTATTATAAAATGCAAATGATATAAAATATGCGAATAATAATAATAATACGAAGATACACACATATATGCCTATATTTTAAAATTATTTTAAAAGTGAAAAAATATTAAAAATTATAAATAAAATCATAAAAGATGGGACAAAATTGGGTGTCAACAGATGCCCCTCTTTGGACGGAGACGATGAAAGAGTTTTCGGCCAAAGAAGTTGACTGAGTAGCCAATTTTGTCCCGATCATCGGAACTGCATGGTAAGAAATAGAATCCCCGGGGGGTATAGAAGTTGCAAAAAGATAGTGCATTCAAGAAACAATGCCCCAGTGTCGACTTAGGATGACACTGGTCGCAGATGCGAGAAACTAATGGGAAAAGCGGATACGTTCGAAGTAGGTCGTTGACCAATTTGCCTCGGTTCGTAGAAGAGATAGTTCCACGCTGTGATGAAATTCTGCAAATTAAAAACTCCCGCAAACTAAAGCTTAAGATATAATTAGTGTATAATCACGAGAAAAATTGTAGAGAAAATAACTTAGAAATACCCGATTAGGAGGTGGGCGCATGACTGAAATTAAAATACCCTCATTATAAGGTGGGCCTTTGAAATTAAAGTACCCTCATTATAAGGTGGGCGCCTGACTGAAATTAAAATACCCGCATTATAAGGTGGGCGCCTGAAATGACGTCGTTGGATTGACGTGTTGTGTTGAAGACGTCGTTGTAATTATGTAAAAGACAGTTGTTGTGCTGCATGTAACGTCGAGGACGTTGTTGTAATGTCGCTTTGTCAGAAAAGATAATTGTTGTGTCAAGACGTCGTTGTAATGTCGTTGACGTCGTTGTAATCGTAAAAATAAATTTTGTGCCAAAGACGGCGTTCGGTCGGCGTATTGTTGATGACGCCGTTGTATGGGCGCGCTGCTGATGACATCATTGTAATGTTGTTGATGTCGTTGTAATGCTGTAAAAGATAGTTGATTTGCGGAAGACGCCGTTGCATAGGCGTGTTGTTCATGACACCGTTGTATGGGCGCGTTGCTGACGACATCATTGTAATGTTGTTGATGTCGTTGTTGTAAGAATGTAATGCTGGGGTCGTCGTTGTATCGACGTGTTGTGTTGAAGACGTCATTGTGATGACATTGTTGCAAGAATGTAATGATGTTTGTTGTAAGAGATAGGCGTTGCGCTGAAGACGTCGTTGAAATATTGTTGACGTCGTTGTAATGGTGTAAAAAGTCGGGCGTACTGCCAGAACGTCGTGGACGTTGTTGTAATGTAGTTTTGCTGTAGAAGGTAGATGTTGAGCTGAAGGCGTCATTGTAATGTTGTTGACGTCATTGTAATGCTGTAAAAATAGATGTCGTGTTGCCGTAACGTCGTGGACGTTGTTGTAATGCTGTTGAAGATAGTTGATGTGCTGCAGTAACGTCAATGACGTTGTTGTAATACTGTAAAAGATAGCTGATGTGTTGAAGACGTCATTATAATGTTGTTGACGTCGTTGTAATGCTGTAAAAGATATTTGTCGTGCTGCGTTGCCGTAAAAGATAGCGGTTGCGTTGAAGACGTCATTGTAATGCTGTTGACGCCGTTGAGATGCGGTAAAAGATAGTTGCTGCATTGCCGTAAAAGATAGTTGTTGTTTTGAAGACGTCATTGCAATGTTGTTGACGTCGTTGAGATGCTGTAAAAGATAGTTGTTGTGTTGCCGTAAAAGATATTGTCGCTACCAAGACGTCATTGTAGTGTTGTTGACGCCGTTGAGATGCGGTAAAAGATAGTTGTCGCGTTGAAGACGCCATTGTAATGTTGTTGACGTCGTTGTAAAGTCAGAAAAATAATTGTCGTCTGCCATAACGCCGATGACGTTTTGAAATGTTGTCTTGTTGTAAGAGATGTAAGTGACGCCCTTGCCGCCGCTTTCGTAATAGGGTTCCACGTTGTCTTTGAATCTTCTGCCGATCCAAACTCATGTGAATTGAAATGTCGCCTGGCACGGGCGAAAATGTGATGCGACGCGTCTTTGCCGTCGGGTTTGCCTTGTTGTCGCTTCTTTGTGATTGAAATAACATCTTTGTGCAGACATAATAGTCGGGACCACAGAGGTCAAGATGATGTCTTCGTGATAAATGCGAACAAGAACGTAATCCTTGTAGTAAGTTGTGGTGCCGAAATTCTTTGGGGAATTGATCATAATCGATGTGGCTTCTCTGCTTTTCAACCTCAAGAACCTGTACTCAAAGAAAATTTGTGAGTTTGGGGAGGGGCGGTTGATTCGCGTTGACTTTGTAGCTTTGGCTCTTGATAGCTGCATGTCCTGGCCGATTCGCCCTGTAGCCCTGCCTGGTTCCCAGCCTTGGCTAACCGATTAATGAAAACATTTGTTGAAAATAAATTGTTTATAAGAAAGTATGCTTATCATTAAAAAGTTCTTGTCGAATTGCTAATGAAAATATTTGTTGAAAATGATTTGCTTATAAGAAAGTATGCATATTAGTAAAAATCTTGTCAAACTCTAATGAAAGTATTTGTTGAAAATAAATTGCTTATAAGAAAGTATGCATATATGTAAATGTCTGTCGAGCAAATGACATGCGGTGAAACAAAACAAACGTCTTATCCAAAATCCTCTTAGGTCAAGACTTAGTTTGCCGATGTTTTTCCATGTTTATCGGCGTCCTCCCATAGTTGATCCCTTAAAAATGCCCCAGTTTCCGATATGTGAGAATGACGATCTTTTGAACGGACAAACGAGTCTTGTGTAGATTGCTTGCCTGTCCTATCAGGGTGATCAGATGGGTGCATTTTGTCCTATGTGAGATAAAGGAGAAAATATTTCCTAATGGTGGGACCGAAGCCGATTTAGGCTGCCTACGTATCCCCATGAGGGAATCAGGTCATGACGTAGTTCATTACAAGTAAAGAGATTTGTAAGGGTTTTTCTAAAAGTGGGACCGAAGCCGATGTGGCCGCCTACGTATCCCGCTGAGGGAATCAGGTCATAACGTAGTTCAGGTAAGCAAAGGAGATTGTAAGGATTTTTCTAAAGATGGGACCGGTCGATGTGGCGCCACGTATCCCGCCGAGGAATCAGGTCATAACGTAGTTCGTAAGCAAAGGAGATTGTAAGGATTTTTCTAAAGATGGGACCGGCCGATGTGGCGCCACGTATCCCGCCGAGGGAATCAGGTCATGACGTAGTTCATGGTGGTGAGCAAAGGAGATTGTAAGGATTTTTCTAAAGATGGGACCGAAGCCGATGTGGCCGCCTACGTATCCCGCCGAGGGAATCAGGTCATAACGTAGTTCAGGTTACAAGTGAAAAGGAACTTGGGAAATTTGTGATCTAAAGAAACGAAACCCTACGTGGGTTCTATGCGTATCCCGACGAGGGAGCGCAACTTTTACAACATAGAAAGTATTACATAGAGAATAACTAATCTTAGATATGGTATCTCTTCTTGCATTCGCATTGATGGTTTTGGCCATTATATTACGATAAAGTTGCCAGGACAAGCTGCGTCTATCCGCTTTCATCAATCAGTCTCTTAGAAAATGATTTGGTATCCACTTGGGCGAAAGAAATAGCATTGCCCCAGTAGAAGTCCTGATCGTAGTGTGGTAGCCCAAGAGTACAAATGGCAAACGTCTGTGCCAATGCTTGTAACTATCAACCATCTTGATGTTTCATCCAAATCTGGCTTTGACTTATTCCAAAAGTGCCTCAATTCTTTCGGTTGTGAGTCTTCCTTATATTCTTCGAAGCCTTGCTTGTTGTTTGAGACTTTGTTTGCTTGTTTCATTATATGTCACATATTGCCGACAAATTAGTTTGCATGATGAAAAAGAAAAGAAAATTATTAAACAAGACAGATTTTATAATAGCAAAAGCAATGCAGATTTGTCATTTTAAGCTTTCAAAAGGTAGAGGCAAAACACATTAAATGCATATATGTGATTCAGGCCTCAATCTGAATCGCATTGTTTCATTAAAAATTAATGCAGTTAACTAGTTTCTGGGAGAAACAAGGTCAGGGCACATGTCTAATTTTCCCAAAACATCTCCTTGCTCCGCATCCCAACTGGTTGAGTCTCTAGCGTAATCACCGAGAATCATATTGCTTTTTGCTTCTTTTTTCAGCAATGAAAAATCTTTTGAATCCCTTCACGAGGTTGGCTGCATTGTCCTCCTTTGATTCCTGAGTGGCGCATGCTTTGACGAATGACTGACTCAGAGGCGGAACAGGCTTTGGTAAAGAAGCATCTTCCTTCCTTCGGAGATTGGTTGATAAGACTTTTCCAAGAAAAGATGATGCCGTGACCCGCGACTTTGGAGGAAGTACTTCTACTCCGAACGGTGCCTTCACTTGGACTGTAATCATAGGGGTAATAAAGGTCGATGATTCAACCTTTTCCTTTCCCTGGACTGGCACAATAGTTCCTTCCAAATTGTGGTCTTCATCAACAGTAATCATATTTACGTTGGCATCGTCATGATTTGGCAAAGGGTTATTATTTACATTAGAGGAAGGTCCTTTCAGTTGGATAACTCCTTCTTTGATTAATGCCTCAATTTTGTCTCTGAGGGCATAGAAATTTTCAGTGTCGTGCCCATGGATTCCCGAGTGGTATACACAATGCTTAGTCTCATCGTGCCATTTTGGAACAGGATTGGGGACATTTCCTTGGATAGGCTGGAGTATTCATGCGGTTCTCAGTCGTTCATACAACTGGGCTCGAGGTTCGGCTAAAGGTGTATAGGTTTTAGCTGGCTTTCTTTCGTGTTTTGCGTGGGGTCTGGGCGCGTTAGGTAGATGGACTCGTGGCTGAGGTAAGTATGCGGGCTGATATTGCGGGGGATTTGGATAGACAGGTGCTCGAGGCAAAGCTATATATTGGCCGGGTATGGTAGACAGGTAGGGACCAGGTGGGTATTGATAGTAAGGTTGAGGGCTATGGGCATATGGGCTATAATAGGAAAGCTGAGGATTTTGGGCATTTTGATTGTAGTAGGGAGGCTGGGGTGATGGCATTTGGTAGGTTGACATTTGATTTGGCCTATGTTTCTGAACTGTCACCACAGAGGACACTCCATCTCTCTTCCTCTTTACTGCTCCCTCAAATGAGTCTGATTGGATCGTCTCACTTGTTGCTTGCAATGCTACAAAGTTTGTAATTCTTCCTGCTCGATTACCTCTTCTATGAAATCTCCCATCCTTATAACTTCAGAGAAACTTCGTCCTATGACGCTTATCATTCTCTCATAGTATGTTGCATCTTTCAAAGATTGTACAAAGAGAGTGGTCATCTCACTTTCTTGTATCGGGGGTTGAACTTTCATTTATACGCCCTCCACTTCATGGCGTATTCTCTGAAGGTCTCTGTGGACTTCTTTTCCAACTTCATCAGATAAAATCTGTC
This sequence comes from Anisodus acutangulus, assembly GCA_029783415.1. Lineage (NCBI taxonomy): Eukaryota > Viridiplantae > Streptophyta > Magnoliopsida > Solanales > Solanaceae > Anisodus > Anisodus acutangulus. Next base: position 25,245,714 of record CM056498.1, on the reverse strand, counting down.
CAAGACTGTGTCAGTGTTGAATTTAAATCTGTCCACGAAATCTTGTGCCATCGTGCCCCAATTACGCCATTTTTGCGGGTCCTGGCTTGTGTACCAGTCTAGTGCTTCTCCTGTCAAACTCCTTACGAACAACTTCATTATGATGGCCTGATTTTTACCTACCCCAATCAGCTTTGTCGCAAGACGATCTCAAATGAGAGTAAGGATTCCCTTTCCCATCAAACAAGTCAAATTTTGGCATTTTATATCCGACAGGTAATTCAATGTCGGGATGCATGCACAAATCTTCGTACTCGAGTCCTTCATGCCCCTTGCTGGTTTGGATATTCTTGAATGCTTCTTTCAGGCTATGAATCTCTCTCGCCACACTTTCACCGGTTCTGATCCTCACCTGCCTGTCCATTTCTTCACACTGACCAATTTCCTGAAGAGTCATGTTTGGTACTGTGGTTGTAAAAGGTTGAGCTTAGATTTGCATATCTTTGGTGGCACGTCTTTGTTCGTTGGGATCAGCGACGTGTGCCATCAATATGTGTTGGCCTGCTTGGTGATTTTGCATGGAAGAGGTGTTTTGGATGAGTGGGTTAATTTGGGTATGTGGAGTTGTAGGGTCATTTTGTAGCGGGTTTGTTATGGACTAGCCTGCGGGTTAGTGTGTTGTGGATCGGTTTTGCATAGTGGCGAATTATCGGGGAGGTTTTGGGAAAATGATTGTTCATGAGATGAAAAAGTTTGCGGTGTGTTGCATCATCCCTTGTTCAGGAGTGGAGTATTGGCGCTAATGGACAGGCTGGTGAGATTTTGGAGCCGCTCTATCTCAGTCTGCATGGCTGCCATCTGTTGTAACAGTTGGGCGATGTATTTTTCTTGGACGGTAGCATTTCTATTTTCCGAAGCCTCTGGTTCATCTCTGGAAAGAGTGATAAGTTCCAGGCCAGTCTGTTCGGATGCATCTAAATCAGTCATTTTGCTGAAGGATTGTGCCTTTGACCTCGTGAAGTAGGGATGATCCGCCATTTTTAGTCAACGCAAATCAACCTTTGGGAAAATAATCTAGACAAAATAAACCTTCTAAAAAAAAAATTTAAAGAAAACCAAGTTAGTACAAGGCGAGTAATTATTGCTTTAAATAATATACACATAGTGAAAAAGCAGGAGAAAACAACAAAATGATTGTAAGACAATTAAATGCGCATCCTAATATGCATGGAGCCTCCCTTATGCTGGGAGGTGGGCCTAACGCCAGATATGCGGGATTACGACAGATTTGATCCAAGTCGCTAAACCGCAATGCTTTGTCGGAAATGAGACAAAATGAATGTACATTTTCCAATTTCAAAGATGTCATGATTAGTCTTGGATTAGTCTATCCTTATCACGCTACACATAATATGATGATTGGTCGTTGGGTTGTGAGACCCGTAGACATCTTTGGCGGATTTCTTAATTGTGGAGTCGATACCAAGGATCGACCCACCTAAGGTGTATGCATGCATGACTTAAAATAAAGGGTGGTATAGCTCTATCCTAAATTTTCTAAGATTTGGCTGACTAGACACAAGGTTCCCGAACGGACTACTTGAGTGAGAAGGCTACGCGGCCACCGGATGGTCCGGTCACTCCGCGCATACGCCAACTCTCCTAAAATTTTGGTAGATTGAAAGAAATTTGCGGGTGCGCAAAACACACCTCGCGTGTAGTGTGTGATAGTGTCAATTTTTCCAGAGTGGAAGAAATATGAGCGAAATGCCAATTTAAGATAAGCAGTAAAAATATGGAAATTAAAGCAGTTAAAATATGGAAATTAAAGCAGTTTATGCATGCAAAAAAATTCACAAAGGAAACAAATCAAAGCATTACATCAAACAAATAGTGAAAGTAAAACACAATTATAATTAACCTGAATTTTGCTATGGTTAAGAACCTGAAAAGTCCCCAGTGGAGTCGCCATGATGTCGCGCCCGATTTTTGACCTGCTCGGGTCAAAGCGGAGCACAGACGTATGGGTGATTCCTGGGTAAAAAGGGTTGATGAGTCACCACCTAATTATCTTTTACGGTGAATTAGGACACCTACATATTAAACTAAGTGCTGCAATGTAAACTCCAATTTTAATGGTCTGCGAAACTAATGAGATTCTAGGTAAGGGTTCTTTATTATCCTAAAGGGAAGGGGTTAGGCATCCTTTAAGATCCGCTAACTTGCGGTTATCCGGTCAAACTCAGGTTAATTATTGCTAGAAAAATGCATGTTTTACAAGTATAATAGATTTAAAAGATGTTTGCAAATAATTAGTAAATGATGCATTTTATACAAGTGCGTATTCAGATAACATAAAAAGAAAGATACATGTAAAGTTTTGAAAAATATGCATTTGTGACAATAAATTATTTATACTATCAAAGAAGTAAAATTTTGGGAATCATTGAATTGTAAATTGACAAAAGATAAACTTATTCGGAATGATTAATAAAGCAAATAAAAGATGACAAAAGTTGTTTTTGAAAATCTTGAATACGCGTGACGAGCCTAAAATAAATAACTAGCGAAGGGTTTCTAAGTTTGAATTCAACCGAGCCTACAAATAAATAAGCTAGCGACGGGTTTCAAATCTTAAACTGCCCTATGAATTAATCCTAAGTTTGCCTATTCTAAGCATTTCAATAGTTACATAAGTGCGATATATAATATTACAATACAAAGCGGGATAAAAGCTGAATTAAAGAAAGAAATAAAATAAATAAACTCCAAGGAATAATTCGCCGTTATTTACTTTAATCCCTGAAAGCTGTCAAGAACAAACGGTTAGAAACAGTTAAATACAAATAACTCCATATCCGCATTCAAAACAGTGAATGTTTTGATCATGGAGGGCTCAAACTTAAATTTTGAAAAGAACATTCCAATCACGTCGTGGCTGCAAACATATGACTAATGTGGTTTTATTTTGATTGCCTCGCCTACTAAACGTGTTGGTCTCTCGGGTGAAAATAGAAAAGATCACTATAATCACGTCGTGACTGCGAATATATAACTTGTTGGTTATTTTAGTCACCTCGCCTACTAAACATGTTGATCTTGGAAAAAGGTTTAAGCCTCATAATTGCCCGTGGTTATATTTCCGTCTTTGCAACTGTGGAGGCCTCAAAATCGACGGATATTTTTCATCGGCGGTGTAGTATCGTGTTCAAATCAGTAAAATTTTAAATCGAATGTAAACAAAGCAGCAGAGCGTGAGCGATGAGCAGTAAAAACAGAGGCAGAGGAAAAAGCAGCTTCAAAATGACGCGGTGTCTAGTTTAAAACAAGAAACAAAGAGAACGGTAATTTGAATGTCAAACAAGGACTGGAACAGAAAGCAATGTTTGAAAGGTGCGGTGTTCGATTTAAAACAAGAAATGATAAAAGCAAGAAACAAGAATCAAAGCGGGAGCAAACAGAAAAAAAAACAAACGCTCGAACACGCGGTATTTATTCAAAACAAGAAACAATGATATCCGTCGCAAGAAATCTAAAACAAGAAACTTAATAAAACAATAATATATCCGTTGCACGGATATCTAAAATGATTAAACTAAAAAATAGAGAAGCGAAACGAAGAAAAGCGCGGCCTCGAATTCAATTTCGTCGGCCTTTAATGCGATATTAATAAAACAAGTAAAATAGTGCCAAAGAAACGAGCAAAGGAGCGCTTTAAAATATCCGACCGAGTTCAAATTCGAAATATTCAATCGGTCGCTCGACCGGTCGTTGATCTGACCGGATCGATGATCCAAACTCGAATCGATTTCAAGACCAAATTTAGATAACCAATAACAAGAATATGGAATGCAAGAATTCGAAATATCCAAATCGGTCGACCGACCGGATCGATGATCTGACCGGATCGGTGTTTCAACCGGATCGATTTCAACACCCAATTCAGATAACCAATAACAAGAATATGAAATGCAAGAATTACGAAAATGTTACCCAACCGGTCGACCGACCGGTCGATGATCTGACCGGATCAATGATCCAAACTCGAATCGATTTCAACACCAAATTCAGATAACCAATAACAAGAATATGAAATGCAAGAATTGCGGAAATATCCAAATCGGTCGACCTGACCGGATCGATGACCGACCGGATCGGTGACCCCACTCGGATCGATGTTTCAACCCTAATCAAATAATTTCATCAATTTCAGATAACCAATAATAATAATAAAGAATAATGCAAGAAATTTGGAAATTCAAATTGAGGCGATCTGACCGTCGGTGACCGACCGAATTGGAGTTTCAACCCTAATCAAATAATTTCATCAATTTCAGATAACCAATGATAACAACAAAGAACAATGCAAGAAATTTGGAAATTCAAATCTGTCGATTCGACCCGGTCAAGAATCTGACCAAATCGGTGATCCAAATCAAATTTTAACACCAAATTCAGATAACCAACATACATAAATATGAAATGCAAGAATTACGAAAATGTTATTCAACCGGTCGATCCGACCGAAATCAGTGAAGAAAATCAGAGAATCAAAATGGGAGAACAAACCTTTTCGGACTTGATTCTTGAAACAACAAAGAAGCCAAATGCTTTAAACTCAAGAACACAATAAAATATTTATGTATATATGGAATAATCTTCCGAAAATCCTTCCAAAAATCTATTTTTTCTCCCCCGAAAATCTCCTCAAAATGAAGAACAACATGGGGTATTTATAGGTACTCAACCCAACGTTCCAACCCCTCATACCCCCCCTTAAAATGAATTCAAATTTCAAAATAAATGGGGAACAAAATCTGATTTTTGGGGCGTGTTCTTGGGGCATGCGTTCGGCGGTGTCAGGGTAGGGTGGTGGCAGTGGCGAAGTGACGGGGGTAGGGGTGCGGCGATGTGGGGGTAGGGGCATAGGGGTGTGGCGACTTGGGGGGTTAGGGTTTGTATATATTTTTGGTTTTTGGTTTTTAAGGGTTGGGTCTTTTTGGGGAATTAAAAGGGAAGGGAATTGGGTATTGGGCCGGTCAGGGTGGGCTTTCGGTTGGGCCTGGTATTTGTTTTTGGGTTGGGGAAATAAAATGGGTGATGGGTTGAGCTTGGGCGAAAATGGGTTTTAGTTTGTGTTGGGTAGGAATTGTTTTGGGTTAGGAAATAAAATGGGTGATGGGTTGGGCTTGGACGAAAATGGGTTTTAGTTTGGGTTGGGTAGGAATTGTTTTGGGTTAGGAAATAAAAAATGGGTTATGGATTTAAAAATATAAAAGAGGGGTTTAATATTAAAATATTATATATATATATATATATATATATATATATTTTGTAAAAGATGTGAATTATTTAAAATAACATAACGACGTGATAATAATAAAATATAATATTTGCGAAATGCTTAATGCTTAATAAAAGGGAAATGCGATGCAATTTTGCGAGAAATAAAATATCATAGAATATTATGGATAACTTATGATTATTATAAAATGCAAATGATATAAAATATGCGAATAATAATAATAATACGAAGATACACACATATATGCCTATATTTTAAAATTATTTTAAAAGTGAAAAAATATTAAAAATTATAAATAAAATCATAAAAGATGGGACAAAATTGGGTGTCAACAACCAGTATCAGGAATTTGGAGATTTTTTCTCCTGTGTTGGAGTAAATCACGGGTTAAGAATTTAGGAATAGAATTAGTTTTTCCTTTAAAGTAATTAAGAATCAATTGCCAGAAATTTTGTTTTAATGCAAGGTTTCCAAAATATTTTTGATCTCGTAAATCATTTTGGAATATTGATATGCATGAAATAATGTTAAAAATGATATTAATTAATTTGATAGAACTGGTAGAAATATACTGGACTATACATTCTTCCTTCCCTGGTTTTTGTTTTAGGATATTCCTAAAAGGATAGCTTATAGGAGACTCAGGTTCGTGATCTAATTTTTTGGAAGAAAAACCATTTCTTAGTTCTTCGAGATAATTTTGTATTTTTATATTTATGTTTTCTTCGTGTATTGAACATTATTTTATTAGATTGAGGTCTCTTATTTTTTGTTTTATTTAAAAATGGAATTTTAATTTCTTTTTATTGAATTTAAAAGATATGAAATCGTTATCTACCTTATATGGAGTGATAAGATTTATAAACGGTGTTCCTAAGATGATGGAATTGTATATGTCTTTTACTAAAACAAATGATGTTGCTATAGAAACTCCATTATTTATAATTGATGCACTGGTTTTGGATTTAATTTCTAATTTAATATTATTAGTTGCTGCTAATAGTTCATGGGTTTTATCTTGGAACTTTTCTGGTATTATTCCTGTTTTTATGCAATTTAAATCTTCTCATGTGTCAAACAGAGCAATTATTTTTATTTTACAATTGTCTAAAATTTAAGGGTTATTTTTATTAGGTATTTTTTTGACGTGATTTGTCTTGAGACACTAAGGAATGCTTCTGGGATTTCTTCTAGATTTTGTTTTTCAAAATCTTCTTCCGGTTCTTTTGGGTTTTCAGAATCAGAATTTTCTGACTCATAACTTTCCTGGGTATCTTTTGAAATGATCATTTTTATTAGTTCAGAATCTTGTTTTTGTTTTTCTTTCAAATCTTTTATATATAGTTTTACTTATGTTTTTTCTTTTTGCAGAACTGTTATTTCTTTGATTTCTTTCATCTTTTTACTTTTTTCTAGGATATTTGTTAAGTCATAAGTATTTTTAGAAGTATTTGACAAAATTATATTTTTAATTTTTTTTTCTTCTGTAAAAGATTTTAGGAGTTTATTCAAATATTCTTTTTGGTGTTGGATATCTATGTGTTTAACCATATCTAACATGAATTCTTGATCTTTAGTTAATACACATATACGTTTTCCTTTATCCTTTTCAGAATTTTCAGATTAACTAGTTGTGATCAATTCATCTTTCTGAAGGGGTTTATTATCTTCTGAAGATAGAGAAAAATTGTCAGGTTCTATCTCAGTGTTTGAATCAGTGAAATCTATTAGAAGATTAGAGATTTTATGGAGTACTTCTTCATCTAATTTTAATTCTTGTAATTTTTTATTCATTTTACAGGATCTTGACGTATGTCCTTTTTTATTACATTTATAAAATGTTATATCTTTGTATTTAGATTTATTATTTTTAGGATTTCTTTTATTTCTGGAATTTTTGTAACGAGGATTTTATAATATTCTTCACTAGTCCTGGAATTTTTTTTCTATATTCTTTTGTTGATTTCTTATGTGGTTTATAAGTCTTACTACAGTTTTCTGTACAACTTAGAGAGGGCTTTTTGGAATTTGTATCAAATTGTTTACAAAAAGTTCCTAGTTCACACCTAGTTCATTTTAGTTCTCATTTAATGTGTTTTTGTAATTTTAGGTCTTGGCAGATTTTTAATCCTTCTTGATGAGTTATACTGACTAGTTGCCCGTATGTAAACTCATTATAAGGTATTATTTATTTTCTTTAATTTTCTTCCTAACATTTTCACCTCAAAGGGTAGGCAATCTTGCTAAGAATTTTTCTTTCCAGAATGGTTGGTTGGAATCTTCTCTAAGCATTACCCTGGTTAATAACGTATTTTTGTACCATTGGAAATCACTTAGTTTTTTACATTTTAGATTTGAAAGTAACTCGGCATTTTTATCTTTTAAATGCGAAGAATCTCCTATGAAGTTTAATGAGATTGTTAGTATTAAAGTTGACACAACATCTTGTAGGGGTTCACCTTGTTCATCTAGGATTGGTATTCCTTCTTCATCAGTTTTTACGGAATTTATGATGTCTTCTTTTTGTTGATCAGTGAGATAATTATCCCACCATTCTTTTAATTGACCAGAGAATCCTGCGATGAGCAGTTCTGCTATGGTCTTATCTTGTGTATCATTTTGTGTTTTATAGGTATTTGCAGCCATGGACATTTATTGGAGGAAGCTAAGGACATTGTATTCAGTCATTCCATCTATGTTCCAATCGTAAATGGAAGAGGCATTAAATCGAGATTGAGCTAGGGATTTTACTATTTTTAGGTCTGGAGCTGGAATTATTTGTAATTGTTGTTGTACAGGTTGTTTCCAATCCATTTTATTAACAAGGGGTATTTTATTTTAGAATTGTTCTAAGGTATCACTGTTATCGGAATCATATGTTAAAGTTGTTATTTTATTACTTGATTGTGGGGTATCTGAAACAATGGATTTTGTATTAGAACTATTGGATGTCTCAATTCTACTTAATTGATCTTGTTTAGCCTGAATAAATTCAGACTTATTTTATTGGATATTTTTAACATTATCTTTGGACACCTAAAAGGGTTTAAAGATTGAGCCTTTTAATTTCATTTTTTTAGATGTTTCTATGGAATCTATAGTGACTAAAGGGTGATTTTTATGTGTTTTTCACTCTATCTAATTGTTTTCCTATGGTATTTAAATTAATATTTGTAAAATTATTTTGTGCGAGAATGGATTTTATATTTGTTTTTTCATCTTCTGCTGGGGTTTTAAAAGGAATTGCGTCTACATGGTGGTTATGAATGTTAAGTTTAATACATTGTAGAGGAGGGTGGTTGGACTGGATTTTCCTAGAATCGGCTAGAGTTTCCCATTCCGATGATTTATTCCTAGTTGTAATATGATTTACCGATTTAGAAAAGGGATACTCTATGGAATTTTGAAAGGAATATATTTCGAACCAGTCGAAAATAGAATGTTTATCCTATTTTCATTTACAAACTCATACACTTTTTCTTGTATTTGTTTCCTAGTATTTAAAAAAAATTAAAGAACCAAATTCTTTTTTCTAAGTTATATTTTTCATAAAAATCTTTTTGTAGGAATTTCTTATCTACTTGGAATTCTTTTTCTAAAACTCTAATTTCGTTTACTATATTTTCTGTTATCGAGGAAAATGTCGGACTAGTAGGTTCTTGGTCATCTATTTTCTCTCTAATAGTGGAATTTTCATACACAGATCTAGGTATTTCATTGGTGTAGTCTACGTTTCTTAAATTGGGTAAATCTGGCATAGAATGTCTCGGTTTTATTTTATAAGGGGTATTTATTACTGAAGAAATTTGTGAGACTCTTTCTAAATCTAGGATTTCTATGGAACTTGTATCATCGCATCTACTACTCGTAGATCTTCTTAGGAAAGATAGGCTAACTCTACCATCCTGGTATTGGGTTATTTCTTTAAAATGTGTATTTGGTTGGGAAGTTTCTACGGATTCAGGTTTAACTACTCCTTCCAAAATTTATTCTTCTGGTAGGGTAATATCCTTCCACCTAATAGGTCTTGGTATTACGGTGTTAGATCTGGAAAGATCTGTTTGTAACAGTAGTGTTTCACCTTTTTTACTATGGCACCTAACTTTTGTGGCAAAAGCAGAAAACATAGCTTTGTAATGGATTTTAAACATTATTGCTACCGGAATTGAACCTTCAAGCATTTGGTAGTTGTGGGTTTTATTTGTAAGACAATATAATTTAGGATATTTTTATCATTAAGGGATACTGAAAAGTTTGGGTAACAATAAAAAAAGATTGGTCTTGTGCAGAGACTAGACTCAACAGAACTTAATAAGGAATCTTCAAAGTTAGTGAATCTCACATCTCTTAAGATCGCAAGAATTGATGTATTTAATCCTTCCTTAGTTAAGAGTTTTATCCCTACTTGGACTAAGTCAATATGAATATATTTATAATTTCTTTCCCTATGTTTTTTCAAGGAATTTTGAGAAAGTAATTGTATTGTTTCAAAGAGTTTTGTTAATTATATATCTCTTTCTTCTGTTTTAATAGTGAAATCAGTTTTGAAAAATTGGTATTTGAAATTTTAATTGTATTGATTTTTCAAAATCTTGTATAACGATTTTTTTCGAATTTATTATCTTCTTAGAATCCATGGAAGATGTTGAACCAAAATCAAAAGAAGTAGATTTATTGAAAAATGGGTCCATTTTTATGAAATCTTATTTTTGAAACTCAAGTTCTTCCTACAATCCCGAGCAATTCACGGGTCTAACTGCCTACCCTTGAGGACTTACTACCCGGACCTTCCTTGTCAAGAAAACTCAGAAGAGCCTAAACCTCTAGACAAGAATTTCATAAATCTGAACAACATTTTTATTCTGAACTAATAAAAATGATCCTTTCAAAAGATATCCAGGAAAGTTCTGAGTCCGAAAATTCCGATTCTGAAAACCCAAAAGAACCGTCCAACTCTACAGGACGGCCATGAATGTTAAGCTTAATACCTTCTAGAGAGAAGTTTAGGATAGATAAATTCCCCTCATATGAAATTCCTCTCATCCCAAATACCTTATCCAAAATTCACAAATTCCTTGTAAACTCCCAAGATCTTCTTGAAAATATTCAAGTATAAATCTTTGTAAGTTTTAATATTTTGAATAAATATGATTATGGATGGTGCTACCTCCTAATCTTTTAAATTTATGATTTTAAATTCTTGCACTATTAAATTCTTGTTTAAATCCTTGGCCGGTTCTACCGCTTATTTCATGTAAATTCTTGCAGATCCTTTGAATTATGGATTCCTTATTAGGAACCGTAATTTGTAAGTTAATCTTACTTTATTTTCTGCATATGTCATTCATCTTTTAATTTTGCAATCCCTTATATATCAATTCCTTCCTTTTCTATTATCCCATTAGTATCCTCGTGATTTACTGGTAGTAGTGCTGAGTGATCGGGACTACTATCTTCAGGAATAGTCTGACATAAGCCGGAAAGCTGAATATCAAAAAAAATTGATGACCATTACCACAAGCCCAACAGATATTTGATGTCAAGCAGTGTCAATATTTCATATTTAGATGAATTTTATATTTCGATGACCATTTGTTTGCTTTTCTTATTTTGCTTGTGTTTATATTTTGTTTTGAGCCAAGAGTCTTTCGGAAATAGTTGATCTACTTATCAAAATAGATATAAAGTTTGCATACACTCTACTCTCTTCAAATTCACGTTATGAGATTTCACTGAATATATTATTATTGTAGATGAATTTTATAATTTGCAATATTGAAAAGCTTTTTGACTAAGAGGTGTCTGATGATATCGCTTGGCTCAACGTGGCTCGGCCCCTGTAAAATTGGATTAGTCAAGAGGAACCGACAAGTTTGCATAACGCATGTAAACATACCCGTCATGCATATTTTTCTATATAAAGAATCTGACTAACGCCCTTTAGCGTGACACATTAGCACATTTATATATAGCGCATATGATATCTGCGTTTAAAAGCTTTGGCCTTTTTCAACACTTCACTTTGATTCTTTGACAACGAAAAAATGTTATTCTATTCGTCTCAATTTATATGATATAGTTTAATTAGATTCGAAGTTTAAAAAATAAAAGATTTTTTTTTATTTTTGTAATCTAAAATAAATCAAAGATATTTGTGTGGCTATAAATCATCTCGTTAAGTGTAAAATATAAAATTTAAAGTTAAATTTGTTGGAAATTTACTAATGTGGAATTAAGTTTATCCCATTATTTATGACTCGAACAATTGGGCGCATGTCGAAAACGTCATTTTCACACATATGTACACGTAGTGCCAAGTATCGTAAATTTTATTAGTGAAAGAGATATTGGTACATACGTAATACGTTTGAGACATAGAATGATGGATGATTATTGGCTAAATGACAAGTATTCCACGTTGGTAAATGAAGGAAGAAGTGTACGAAGTGTAAGATGAAACGAGTCGGAAATCGCCGCTGGCCGTGAAGGGTCGCGCAAGAACACTGTCGGAGCCGCTGGCGCTTCATGGCGGCCGCGACGCTAAATGGTGGCTTGACTACTGGAGCCAAGGCGCCGCGCCGCTTCGGAGGCAGAATGATACGACGGGAAAAAGTTTGTAATCGTTCTTATTTTCAGTTTATTGTAATCTTGAGTAGTTTATCATTTCTCACATTTGTAATATTTATTTACTTCCCGTTTCCTACAATTGTTGTACCCACAAGTTTAAGACAAGATTGTTGTAAGTGCTTAGAAAGATGACTGAAAAAGAATAACTCGCTTATGATACTGCTGTTGCTACTCAAGGCAACCCCTCTGCCTTCCCCACTGCTACTAAAGGCACATCCAATGCCTTCACTGCTGCTCAAGGCACACCCAACGCCTTTCCTGTTGCTCAAGGAAATGTTACAGTTCCTCTACCATCTGGATTCCACCATGAACGCACAGGAAAGTTCGTGGGCTCCAACTTCAAGAGATGGCAACAGAAGATGTTGTTTTATCTGACTGTTATGGGAATGACTTGTTTCCTAACAGAGGATCCTCCACAAGCTAGAGATGAAGTAGACCCTCAGCCTAATGAAACGGCTGAAGGGGACCAAGGTATCCATGTTGTTAATGGCATGAAGATGGTTCTTGATGCATAGAGTCATAGTGACTTCATATGTAAGAACTATATTTTGAATTGTCTGTCACACCCACTCTACACGGTGTATTGCACCGTAGGCACCGCCAAAGAGTTATGGGAAAAACTGTAGAAGAAGTATAACGCACAAGATGTTGGTACGAAGAAATTCATCGTTGGGAAAATTCCTGAAATTTCAAATGGTGGATAGCAAAACTGTGATGTCCCAAGTCCAGGAATTCCAAATGATTCTACATCACCTGAATTTGGAAGGTATGAAACCAAATGAGCAGTTTTTTGTTGCATCACTAATTGAGAAGTTACCTCCCTCGTGGAATGAGTTACTTAAACTCAAGACAAAGTAAATGACTTTTGAGGAACTTATTATCAAACTCCAGATTCAGAAAATTAATAAGAAGGCCTTGCCTAGGGGAAAACAACCCGTTGAGGCAAAGGCAAATCTGGCTGAGGCCAAAGGGAACCCAAGCAAGAAGCGCAAGTTCCAGAAATACGGCAATACTCAGGCGGCGGAGAAGTTCAAGGGGAACTGTCACCACTGTGGGAGACCTGGTCACATGATCAAGGACTGCCGCAAGCTCAAGACTGAGCAACAAGAGAAGGCCAAGGCCTAAGGCAAGGCACATGCTAACGTCATCAAAAACACACTTCTTGATGACATGTTTGAGGAGTTCTCGGCGGTGGTGCTTGAAGTAAAACTTGCTGAGAATCCCATGCAATGGTGGATGGACACGGGTGCTACCAGACACATCTGTTCCAATAGAGATGCCTTCTCCATATATACACCAGTTATAGACAAGAAGTTGTTCATGGGTAACAACGCTTCCTCTGACGTGTTGGGGGTAGGAAAGGTAGTTCTGAAGATGACTTCTGGAAAGGAGTTCACTCTGAAGGAGGTGATGCATGTCCCTGAGATTAGGAGGAATTTAATTTCAGGTCATTTATTGATTAATGCTGGTTTTAGGCTAGTATTTGAGTCCAATAAATTTGTAATCACCAAAAAATGAAACTTTTGTGGGAAGAGGCTTCGTCTGTGAATGCCTTTTCAGAGTTAACGCCATGCCTGTAATACGTCCAAGCAATAAAATTGAAGCTTCTTCTTACTTGCTTGAGTTTTCTAATTTATGACATCATAGATTAGGACATGTTAACTACAAGTCCATCTAAAGGTTGGTGAAGTTGGAGTTATTGCCGTCTATCGACGTAAACCCTCAATATAAGTGTAAGGTGTGCGTAGAGGCAAAACTCACAAAGATTCCTTTTCGATCCGTTGAAAGGAATACCGCTCCTCTAGAACCTATATTGGTAATACTTGTGTTGAAGAAGAAGAAGATGGTATGGAAGCCGATAGGTTATTAGCATTTTCTTGTTGGTAAAACCTATATACTTTTTTGCATTGGTTTTCTACGCTAGACAACACTTCTTCTTTAGTTTGTTCAATATGTGGTGGGTGATTTTGGATTTTTGGGACTTGGAGGTGATAGTACTACTATACAATCATAAATAGTTTCAATAAGCGATTTAGTACCGTCTATTTTAATAGTCGGATTTAATACAGCACCAATAATATAAATAGTGGGAATATGAATAAAATATTTTTTAATTTTGATAAACATTTTTTAATAGCTGTCATATAAGCTGGTTTTTTCATATATTCACTAAGTAATAAAATATTAGAGCTATATAAAACAACATAGTTGAAATAGTAGGATAATATATACCGAAAAATTCTTTTGTTGCTTGAAAAAATTTCTCTAAAAATACAATAAGTTTGGAAATTTTTACCCAATCGCTATCTACAACCATATAAGTTAGATTTTGATTATGAGAGTTAAAAAATAAAGTTATAGGTTTTTATAGTCATAAAAAATAAGTAGTTGCTCGTATAAAGAATTCCACCTAGTGGGTACTTCTTCTGGAATTTTTCTATAAGGTAGTTGGCAATCGTGACAAGTTTTTTTATATTCTTTTCTTCGTTGCATTCTATTATTTTTAAAAATAAAGTGTATAGCAAATTATATTTTACTAAGAATGTCTTCAAAAAGTGATAGACCGTCATTTACAATTATGTTATATATATGACCCGAACATTTTATATGAAAATGATCTGGAAAAGATGGAGTTAAAATATTTTTTAAAAATAGTAATATCGTAATTGTTAGAAGAAGCGTTATCTAATGTAATAGTCATAATTTTATCAGTTATTCCGTAATAATCGCACACTTGATAAATATTTTCTGCAATAAAATTACCAGTGTGCCTATCATCTATACGCTAAGATACGTTTTTGCATAGACCATTTATAATCTATCCAATGACAAGTTACCGTTAAATAATCATGATTGTTAGTACTACGACCTATATCAGAAGTGATAGCCACTTTGCCATTAAAATGATATAATGAATAACGTAAATACTGTTGATATTCATGTGCAAATTTAAATACATCTCTCTTAACAGTTGATCTAGGAAAACCGTTAAAAGCAGGATTATACAAATCTATAATGTAATGAATAAAACCGGGAGATGAAGGAAATGAAAAAGGAAACCCTCCACATCAACTAATTTTGCTATTGCTTCCCTATCTCTATGTTTATTGTATTTAGGGCCTACAATTTCCCCCGTCATAGGGTTAATTTGACCCTGTACTTGGTCCGGGATAGTATCAGTATGTGAACCTTGTCCCGATGGAACAGACGTTTGCGCACCCGATTTTGAAGCCTCGTATTGGGCATACCTAGCTGGATGAGCCCTTGATACTTGTCTCATTAAACCCCCCATCCCACCGTGACCTTTTCCAGTTTTAAATTTTAAAACATCTTTACAAATTTTACATCTAGCTACTTGATTCTCTACGTCCCTATCAAAAAATGTCCACGCATCTGATTTTAATGTTCGTTTTGCTGGACATCGTCTCATACTAGGGGTAATAAGAGGCATTTCAGTTGAAGGTGCACTAGTGGGTGTGTTGTCATCTACATTAGTGGGTGTATCATCTAGATCATCATCTAAATTAAAGTCTTCTTGAGTTCCAGAAAATAGCTCATCGTCTAGATCTAATGGTATTGTAGGAAAATGTTCAGTATCAACAAAATCATCTTGTGTAGGAATAAGATGACTAGAAGAAGTACCTTTTCCCTTGTTGCCTCTACTAGAAGAAGCCTGACCCCTACCCATAAGCATACGTTTAAATCATTCAATTATAAATTTATAATTATACTAATAAATAATTAAAGTAAATGAAATTAAGTGCTCTAATTAAATAAACAGACAATAATAATTTAATGAATGAACGAATGTACCAAACGCCGACGTAACGTCGACGTGTAATCGAGAGGTTGAAAATTAAAACTTTGCTCGATGGAAGATCCTCAAGCTAGTTGCCAACTTCACGCCCAATTCCCAAATGAATACATAAAATTGAATATTTAGTAGACAATGTAGAGAGATAGATTGAGAGATTGTAGGAAGATTTGTGAGAAAGATGAAGATAAAATGAGGTATTTATAGTTGGAAAATTGAGTTAAAGTATTAATATAATAACTTATGTGTTAGAAATAAATATTAAGGGGGCAGGGGGGTTGGGGGAGGGGGCAAAAAATGGCCGTTGCACAACGACCAAAATGTAAAATGGTCGTTGGTGCAACGATTATTTTTGCAAAAGGGGATTTCGAGCGGGATCGGGATCGGGACGAGACATTGTCCCGTCCCGATTCGAGTCCCGATACCACAATTTTATTTTATTTTTTTACTCTTCTGTTCGGGCCGGGATCGGGCCGATCCGGCCCACTGGCCAGCTCTAGTCCCACTCCCATCCCTTTCGTCTCCTCTCTTTTACTTCCTCTTTATATCTTATATCATCAGACTTTGTATTTCTTGTATGTGTGTCATCATTGACTACTCAGCCATACAGAGAGTAGTTGTAGGATCGGCGGATTGCGATGTGGGCTGCCGCCATCCTGCATTTATTTCCGGTTTTACTTTGTCTGCGAGTACACACCTCAACCCCCCAAAAATAATACGCGTTGGGCATTTAATTGATACACGCATATTCCTATATTTGTCAGCTTCCGTGTAGGCATCTGGATCTCATTCTTGCCAGAATGGACGTGGAATCAAAACAAAGCAACAAATCCACCGGTATGGTGCCTCCAAAGAAGAGAAGAGCAAGAAATTGCTGCTTCATCTGCGTGGCCGTTGTTCTCCTTTTAGGGCTTCTCTTCCTCATCTTGGGCCTTACTGTTTTCAAAGCCAAAAAGCCTGTCACCACCGTTAACTCCGTTTCCCTGCGGGATTTGGACATCTCCTTCGACTTCGCCAGATTCCAAGTTCACCTCAATGTCACCCTTGAGGCAGATCTCTCTGTCCGAAATCCCAACCGGGTCGGGTTCAAATACGACTCCACTTCTGCTATCCTCCAGTATAAGGGCCAGACCGTTGGAGATGCCCCTGTTCCGGCCGGCGAGATAGGGTCCCGGGAAACGCGTCCAATGAATATTACCCTCACCGTCATGGCTGATCGATTGCTTTCCACGTCCGGTTTGTTTTCCGATGTGAGGTCCGGTATGTTACCCCTCACTACTTGCATCAAATTGTCAGGGGTAGTCCGTGTTCTGTTCAAGATTCACGTGAAGACTACCACTACCTGCGATTTGTACATCGATGTTCTTAACAGGAAGCTCGCCAACCAGACTTGTCATTATGAGACAAAGCTATGATTCTCCTAATACCACATAACACGTCTTCATTCCTAGTTTGTCCTTGCTATTGTTTGGTATGTGCAGTTTGTAAGTATCCTTGTCCAAGGCTTATATTTTGATTTCAGAATACTACTACTTTCATTTTATCGGCTCCCACTTTGATATATATATATATATATACAAATTTCTTGTCCTCTTTATGTTGGAGTATTTGCTTTGTCCAAGAAGACAACTTTCCATTTTCTGAATGGTGAATCATACATTCGTGTTTGTCAAGTACAACTTCGTCTTACATAAAGAACAGATTAAAAAAAATTATCTTTTCTCAAAGAAGAACTAATGGGATAGGTTAAACACAAAATGATAAGTGGCAGCAGGGCTTATCTAGAATAATACAGGTGAGGGCTAACGGAAATGAAGTTTGCAGTACAGTTACTCTCTGTTTCTTCTGGTCCTGAACCAAAGCAGACATTAATGGAGTTAGTAAGAACATGTACTTCCTATTCTCTATGCCTTCTTTCGTTCAGTCGAAGATCTTTTGGAAACAGTCTCTCTACCTCCACGAGGTATGGGTCGTGTAAGGTCTGCTTACACTCTTTCCTCTCCAGACCTCACTTGTGTGATTACAACTGGGTATGTTGTTGCTGTCGTTTTCTCATTCATTTTGTCGTATTGCAACTCAAAATTGTGTATTTAGTGAAAAGCTTTTTCAAATTTTATAGTTGAAAGGTTAATGTTAAGATATCTTTGTTTCTACCACCATGATAAAAGCTGTTGAAGTTTGCTATTCGTAAAGTGCAAGTGGTTGTCATATTCACACCCAAGCCCCTAAGATGACGAAGAATTAAAAAGAGTAGTTCAAATGCTTCTTATCAAGGACCAGAATTGGTTCAACGAGCATATCGGGCAGCTTTTCTATTAACTTGATGCAATTTATCATTTTTGTCTTTCGCTGTCATATACAGCAGAAAGAACAAGAAAACTTGCAGAGCTGTGTTGCGCTTCTTTTTACTAACATGATTGGATGTTAGTTATAACTTATAAGTTGAAGCGAAGTGTATCTGCTTTGCAAAATGAAGTATTGAACGAGGTGTAACAATTATAAGTAGGTAGCAACGGAGTGAACTAGCCATGAAATAAAGCAGGAGCTGCAAAGCAAAATCCGACAGAAACAATCATGGAAAAAGTACATTCCATTAGATGAAGTTATCTCAAGTCAAATGTGATTTGGATCTCCTATTATTAAACAAATTGAATTGCATTATGTTCCTAAGTTATCATGTTAGACACAATGTGTCGTATCTCAACCATGTAACAATAAACTGAAGCATGGGAACAGACGAGTGAGACACCTAAGTGGTGGGAAGACAAGGCAACTTCTTAAATGTTCGTATTCTGATTACTGGTAATTCTTGCAGTTCCTCTTAAGAGCAAGACGTCCAGTATCAAAGTTTATGAATACAGTAATTTAGATAAATACCCTTTTGTCAGCTATGCGCCTGATATAATGGCCTGATAATAAGATGTATGATTTTATAAGGGGAAATTTGGACAAATACACCAATATGCA
Organism: Anisodus acutangulus; assembly: GCA_029783415.1. Classification (NCBI taxonomy): domain Eukaryota; kingdom Viridiplantae; phylum Streptophyta; class Magnoliopsida; order Solanales; family Solanaceae; genus Anisodus; species Anisodus acutangulus. Next base: position 25,227,022 of record CM056498.1, on the reverse strand, counting down.
TGTTATCTGATAGTAGTATTTATTTTTTCTTTTTCTCTTCAAAGCACTGTTAGGCCATCGGAGTTTTGAGTGTTGCTGCTGGTACAGTGTAGATGTTCCATCCCAGCATTAAATTTATCTGACACCCATCTCCTTTACTTACCAACTGCACGCAACAACCTACTCTCTTAATGCACATCCTTACTTCCCAATGTAAACTTGAAACTTCCCTTGACATGTTAATAAAAGACCAAGAGAACAAGTTCCTATATCAACTTTAATTGAGTGAACTTATCAGTTTCCAGTTCCATTCTGATCAAAATTCTGAATCTGGCTTCTTTTGTTCTCATTTAGTACTATTGGACAGACCACACTTAAATGGCAGGAGATCAACATAAAGGCTCCAATTTCATTGGGGATAAACACAAGAAGAAAAGCTGGTGGACTGTATCTGTTGTCGTCTTTCTTGCCATCTTCTTCACTCTGTGCATTGTAGCTATGATATTAGCATTAACCCTATTCCGGATTAAGGAAACTCGCATTAAACTGTCATCTGTAGCTGTCCAAGGATTTGCCGCACCCATATACTGGCCTGCTCTACAAATAAAACTGAACCTTACCTTGGACCTGAAGATTCAGCTTGAAAATCCAAGTAAAGCCAGCTTCAGGCACAGGGCAGGCAAAAGCTTAGTCATGTATAGGAGTAACCAGGTAGGAGAGGTCAACTTAGACCCAGGTTTCATCCCTGCCCAAAGCTCCACAACTATTCTTTGCCGACTAATGCTCACGGTTGATTCCTTCTCATCTTACATAGGATGGCTGATCAAAGATATACAAGCTGGGAAACTTGTGATGAAAACAAAAACCATCATTCCGGGCCAGACATCGATATTTAGAGAGCTCATTAAGAAACATGTCCAAATTGCCTCTGCGTGTCAAATTACCATTGGGTTCCCTTACGTGAAGACCCTAAAAGACGAGTGCACGCTCCACGACTAACAAGTTTTGAGGTATATAGATGTTTTGGTAGAGTGGTCAGCAAAAACAATTCTGGAAGACTTCCACTTACTATTTAAACTGTATGTAATACTGGTCCGTAAATCCATTTGGGTTGACAATGCATACACCGTTTATGAAGTCTGAGATTCTTAAGCTAAATAGTCGGTAGCGTGCATTTTCTAAAACCATAAACTACAGGCTCATTTTCTCATCTCCAATGGGGACAACTGACTAGTTTTGAAAGCATAAAAGCTTGACATAAAGTTCATGGAAGTACCAAAATGGCCAACAATCAACTAACAAAACAAATAGCGACTTTTGTCCACATAGGACTACATCAGAAGTTGCTACAGCCTATACATTATACTGCTACAGGAGTAGAGTCGCTCAATACTGAAATTGAACTTTTACATGATTAGTACACAACTCCTAGAATCACAAGTAAATGCTGGATTAGAAGTCGTGATTTCAGCAGCCTAAACAATATGCTAATGCTCTATGACATCCCAGTTCAAGGTTAGCCAGCACACTGGAAATGAGTGAGGTTGTCATGTACTAATATAATCAATCTCCGGCAGAGAACCCAGATTTCTTCACATAGTTATTACTACCTTGCAACATAAATATATATCAAAATATGAGCTTTTTGCATAATCCCTTGTCAATATTTTTAAACCGATATGTAGGCTTCATAGGAGCACCAGGGCAAGTATCAGCAACTCCACTAAGATGAGGTGCAGAGGGAGGTGTTTTGTATCCGTCAGAATTTGAAAGTGGATTTGAGGTTTTCAAGTGAACATCCTCTTTTTGTTTTGAAGTAATCACTTCTAGGAGGGAATTGTACAACATTTCAAATAACATCTCATCCTCAGACACGGTTCCCACATTGTCCGAGTGAGCAACAATTCCATTGAAATTCAAAGACGACTCAAAGTTAAGCTGACGCATCACTTTGGATCGTGAATCCGTAAAATATTTTTTACACTGTGGGGCAAGCATGAGTTCATCCGGTCCAGGAGCAAACGGATCAAACCCCAACCCCTTTGGTGTTCGTGGACTTCCTTCCACGTCGTCATATGGTTGAGAATTGAAGCAAAGAGTCCTGTGAATAGAAGAAGAAACTGGTGAACAACACCCATCTACGTGGTCACCACCTTCTCTGATGGAATCAGGAGTGATTGGACCTAGAGGATCAGATGGTTTTGTTGGCAATTGAGGCAACCTCCTAACAACTTCTACTCTTGGAGACTCATAGCAACCCTTCAATTTCTTAACAACGGAGTACTGAGACAAGCTTTCCCCCTCATTTCCATCAGAACTGACATCGGTGTTCATTATTCCTGCAGTATTCACTAATAAAAGTTTTAATAGGCACATCAATGAAACCGAGGTCTAAGCAACTGTAGTAAAAGACAAACTGTAAATAGGTTATTGGAGTATTTAGTAATTTATCTATCATAATCTGAACCATATCATGATATTTTTCAGTCTTATTTTCCTAGCAATCCAGCATCGACTACTTTCCTTTTGAGTTGAGGGTCTATCAAAAACCTCTCTACCCCACAAAGGTCGAGGTACGGTTTGCGTACATACATCATGCGCAACGACATAAATCGCGCCACTTGAAGTGCGTGCTTTACTTTGACTATCGGGCATGAAATTGTTCAGGCCTACCCTCCCCATACCCTCCCCAAACCCTACTGTGGGATTACACTAGGTATGTTGTTGTTGTTATCTACCATATCTGAAGGAATCAAGGACCACTCGATCTCCTATATAACTTCTTATCACGTGACCACCTAAAAGAAAACCCAAATGTTAACCACACACATGGATAGCATATCTAAAGCTCCCAATGTCTTTTTGATTAAAACCAAACCCCACCGCCAACAATGAAGTATCACCCAATGATGTTAACTTAAAAATGTAGTCTTTCTTGTCGAGTCCTTCATTTCCCCCTCTTAATTCCGGCTAGCAATCAATAAAAAAGTTTTTTTCGTTATTTTATTTTGACAAGTAAGCTTATTTCTTCATTTTACCAGGTTGAGGAGAAAAGATTTAGGAAAATTCCAGAGTGCAAAGTAGAGTGAAAGCTAATACATCGAGCACAACAAAAGCTAATGAGCTAATCTGGCGAATAGGAAGAAAATATATCACGAAACCATGTTTGGAGTTCACCTTCAAGAAACAGGGGGCGTTCTCGCCGGCCCTGACCTGCTATTACTGAGTTTTTTTTTAGAAATTAATAAACCTAAGGCCGCCCAATCGACATTTTAGGTTTCTTGGGAAAAACCCTACAAGCGCAAAGCCCTAAGTCAACGGAGAAAAGAAAGCCTACTAAGAAACAGATTGAAGGAAAGGAGAAAGGGTATTGGGGTAGCACTGTATTAATTCAGAAGGAGACGAGTGGAATTAACCCTCACGAGTTGAAGAGTAGGTTCCCAGGAGAGTATTTGATTGAAATGAACAAGTAAACAATGCAGATAAAGAATATCAGTATTACCTCAGAATAGTTGCAAACAAAGATCTGCAGACAGACACAGGCAACCGGGAAGACGAAGACGGAAACGAAGGAGCGACTTCTAACCGGAGCTTCGAGATCTGGTCCTTGGTTACAAAATTAAAAGAGAACACTACTACTAATACCCACAAGTAATTATTTAAACGGTTAATCATACTAATGTATTATATTATGACTTTGTTACGGATAGATCCTCTATATTTCAAAATTTATAAACTTACCCCTCATACACTATGAAAATCCTTCATTTTCCTGGACCCCGCGTATAGTGCTTATGAATTTTTTGATCATTTTTTTTTGTTGCGTACTTAACCTGAACCCTGTTCTATTTAAATCTAAAATACTACACAAATGAAACTAGGAATGTTTATTGGGAGGCAGCCCGGTACACTAAGTTCCCGCTATGTGTGGGTCCGGAGAATAGCCGGATCACAATGATCTATTCTACGCAGTCTTATCTTGCATTTTTGCCAGATGATGTTTCCGTAGCTTGAACCCATTAAATTTAATTATAGTAGCTACCCCTTCGGAAGAAACTATTTACCCGACTTACTCATTATACAAATTGATTTGGAATTATTTTTTTTTGGGTGTGTATTAGCGTGATCCAAACGACACATTTAGACTAAATCTATCCTTATCTGTTTTGTTGTTTCTCACCTTTCTTTTCTTAGTTTTATTTTCTTTCGTTTCTTGTTTATTTTTTTCTCTTAATTTCTTTTTTCCTTTTTGATTACTTATGTTCTTTTTATTTATTTTTTGTCCTTTACTCTTTTTATTTTTTTAAAGATAAAAATTCTAACTAATTATTTTTAGATTAATAATGAACAAGTCTTTCATGATATCATGTCAGTATATGATATATATATATATCATGTAAATATCATAATGGACTGAGAAGTGTTCTTTTTAAATTTTTAAGAAATGAATTTTGTTTTACTTAAAGGAATGAATCAATTCGCTATTATACTCTGTCGTTATATGAATATACCGTATGAATATCATAGAAGATTGATTAATGTTTTCAGTTCTTTGTAATACCTTGTCAGTATATGATATCTATCATATGAGTACGATAAACGACTGGTTTTTTTAAGGGAATGAATAAGTCCTTTATGATACAATGTCAGTATATGATATATAACATATGAGTATTATAGATGACTGACGCTTTTTTCTTGAAGGAATGAATCGGTCCTTTATGATACTCTGTCAGTATATGATATATACCAGATTGGTATCATAGAGGACTAAAAGTATTTTCTAAGGAATGAGCTAGTCTGTATGATACCATATCAGTATATAATATATACTATGTGAGTACCATATATGACTAAGCTTTTTTTGAAGAAATAAAATCAGTCCTCTAAAAATAAAATCAGTCCTCTATGATATCTTATTAGTATATGATATATCATGCGGGTCAGTCATCCATGATGTAACTTCAGTATATGATATATATACCATGTGTATAGCATAGAGGATTGATCTATGTTTTACTGAGTATCATAGATGACTAATGATTATTTTCTTTTTAAAGAATGAACTGGTCCTTTATGATACCATATATATATATATATATATATACCGTATGAGCATCATATTGTAATGAATATGCCATCTATGATAGTTTATCAATATATGATATATATATCAGGATGATATCATACAGATTTGAGTACTTTTTTCTTAAAGGAATGAACTGCATGTCCTCTATGATACCCTGTCAGTATATGATATACCATTTAGGCAGGGGCGGAGCTAGTAAGGGCCGAGAGGGTTCATCCGAGCCCCTTCGACAAAAAATTACATTATATATATAAGGTTAAAATTATTTTTTATATATATATTTACTAGACGTTGAACCCCCACTTTTTCGAGTGTTTGCTTCTTTATATTCTTGAAACCCTTAGTAAAAGTCCTGGCCTCGCCACTGCGTGTAGGTATCATTGAGGATTGAGTGATATTTTTTGAACGAATGAATCAATTTTCTATGATACCTTGTCGGTATATGATATATACTATGTGGATATGAAAAAGAATTGAGTTGTGTTTTTCTTGAAGGAATGAAAAAGTCCTCTATGATACTCTGTCAGTATATGATATATACCAAGTTCGTATCATAGAGGACTAAATTTTTTTTAAGGAATAAACCGTTAGTCCCGTGTGATACCATGTGGGTATCATAGTATACTGCAATAGTATACTTAAACTGCTATTGAAAAAGGAATAAGTAATAAAGAAATTAAAAAAGAAAATAATAAAAAAAGAAATTAGAATTAAATATAGAATCAGATTATGGTAGAAAAAAAATACAACAACAACATACCTAGTGAAATTTCACAACGTGGGGTCTGGGAAGGGTAGTGTGTACAACAAACCTTACCTCTACCTTGGTAGGTAGAGCGGTTGTTTTCGAAAGACCCTCGGTTCAAGATAGAGCATAAGCACAAGCAAAGCAAGAGAAACGGTCAAACCCGATCAGAAAAAAATAAATGAACAAAAAAGGAGAAAAAAAAGAATAAAAGAAAGAAAAGAAGATAAGAAGTAGAGAAATAAAAAGAAAAGAAGAAAAAGACAATTAAATAGAAAAGAAGAAATAAAGAATTAAAAAAGGAAAGAAAATAAAAAAATAAATGAAAAGAGCTAGAATTAAATATGGAATTAGATTACGGTGAAAAAAATAAAGAATATTATGATTTTAAAAAATAAAATAAAAAAGAAGAGAAAAGAAAAAAATAAAGAAAAATCAAGAGAAAATAGGAGAAAAGAAGTAGAGAAATAAAAAAAAAGGAGATAATTACATACAAAAAATTAGAAGGGATATTAAGGGTAAATAGTATTTTTTGGTATGAAAAGTAAAGGGGGCATGCAAGGGTAAATAATTTGATTTTAGGGGGATTAGCGTAGTTTTCCAAAAAATATATCTGAAAAAGGTACTCCATTCGTCTATTTTTTCTTATCAATATTTGACTTGATAGACCCCTAAAGAGAAATAATTAAAATGATAATTTTATTGTATCACCATTAATTATTATAAATTATCTAAATACTAATTGAAATCAATCAAACATATATTTAAAATTGTGCAATCACTAATGATTCATTGAAATTTCCAACACAAAATTAAAAATAAGGATGAAATAAGTATTAAATTTTAAATTTTTTAAATTGAACAAGTGAGTGAAATTATTTTCTTAATATACTAGACAAGTAAAATGGACAGCGGACGTACTAAACTAGGCTCCTCTTTCCATTTTAGCCTTTTTTTGTCAAATAGTTACTTTTATGGAGCTTTATGATGGCTAGAGTGCATGGCAAAAAAATTAAAAGAAGTTCTTTTCAATAAAAAAACGTTTCACTTTTTAAGAAAAAAGAATTTTACATACATGCCACCTACATGCCTTAATCCTCCTCCATCTCCTCTTTCTTATATTATGTTTCAAATGATTACGCAAATTTCATTTACTACAAAAAATGGTGATACAAATTTGTATTGCCATGTGAAAATTTTAGCAGATCTTCTTTCCTTTTCTACAAGAGTCAAATTTCAAAACGTACAAAATTAACTCTATATATTCACGAGCAAACTTAAATTTTATAAATGAAAATTATTTCATCACGTGAAAGACTACAATATAGAACACTTTGTATACATTGTATGCATAGATATAAGTTGGTCATATATTATCATATAATAAATATACACCATTTGAAGACAAAATATTCCAAACACTTTACAACAACAACAACAACATTTACAACAACAACAACAACAACAACAACAATGAAATCCCACACCGTGGAGTCTGGAGAGGGTAAAATGTACGCAGACCTTACCTCTACCTTGGTAGGTAGAGCGACTGTTTCTGAGAGACCCTCGGCTCAAGACATGCACATGCACATGCACAAACAAAAACAAGAGAAAATAATCAGATCCGATCAAGAAATTTAAAGCAATATAAAAATAATGGTATCAAAAGCGAATACGTAATGATAGCACATTTTGAAAAAAAAAAAGAGTAACTAACACATAGCATTATATCTATCATTATATCTATCATATAATCGTGTATGCTAGTACTAGAGTATAGACATGCATAAAAACTAGTTGTATAGATTACACATATACATAGTTATACAGAGGTATATATTGATCCCAAACGTACACACAAGTATACGTGGCCGTACAAGTAATATAGTGATTTTGAAAATCAGATGTCGAACCCAGAGGAATTTATGATTAACTATTTACTAAATCAAACGATCCTAATTATCTAAACAAGAGATGAGATATGAAGGTTTTAATTATAAGCTATCTAAAAATAAAAGAAAACAAATAATGAACTTCAACCAAGAAAGAGTGAGGTTTTATATTATCAATGAAATGAATGTTTCAGGGTTGCAGTTGGTTCACCAATTCTATTGGGTTCTCAAATTATTTCTCCTTAATATGAATTATTGACGATTGCTAATTAACTGAATTATTAACTGTCTTGTATTCTCCTAAACTACTACTCACCTATTTAAAACAGTTCGCCGCCTATATTCATATGGAATTGACCTGTTATGAACGCAATTTGTAACATGGTGTCTAGGTATATTCCCATCCTAGCCCTACTTTAGGAATAATTAGATCACGTTTCTGTTAATCATTCTCTAATCTAACAACATCTTTTCCAAGCATGTATATTACATAGTTGATATAACTTAACTGCTGGCCAAACAATCAAGCAATTATACACAGAATAAAAGAACAATCAAAATCAACAACTCGTAATTAAGATAGAAATAGCCTTCAAACGTCAACATTCATGGCTATACCACAACCCTAGAACGCATAGTTTGGCTCCACATAAACATGGATGAAAAATAACAACTTATATAAATAAGCATAGAAACTAGTACTAAGGAGAAGAAAAAGTAAAACCAAATAATCTCTGACCTCCACGGCGGCTCCAACCTCTCTCTAGGTCAAAAGTTGTCTACTCCCCTCTAAAAAACTGCTCAAAAATGTATATTTATGGACTAGGTTAAAAGCTAAAATAATTAAATCAAATCCCAACAAAAATAGGAAATCCGCTGGCACTTGTGTGATGCACCCGCGACGCGAATGCATCGCGGGTGTTTGTCAGACCCAAATTACAAAACTTCAGAGAGGAGTTTTCTTGCCCTGTGCACGCGACGCGGATACATCGTACATGGTCCTTCAGTGACCATTTTTCCTTCTAAGTGTTGTGCAATCTTTCTGGCATCTTGCCCACGACTCCGAAACCCACCAAAATTTCTCGGTTTCAACTCATGTGTCCTCATTGTACCTAAATATACAAGATACACCAACATAAGCTCAAATAGAACGATTTTACTATAAAGTACGCGATTAAAGTACTAAGACTAGAGGTAAAGTGACACTAAATATAGATATTTGTGCCAAATGTCACCACCCCACACTTAGACTTTGCCCTCCATCGAGCAACCCACTAACAACTACTACACTTACACCAGACACAACAAACACCAATCTGAACATGTCTACTCAGGCTTCGGCTAACACGACACTTTCAAAACCATTTTACAAAACAAATATCTAGTAAATTCTCACTCTACTCATGCCAACATTTTTACACACATAAACCACAAACAACCTCCTCAAAACAACTGAATCTCAAAAATTGACTCAACACCACCACTTAAAGCGGAACTATCATGATACCCATAGAGAAACCAATAATTCACCTATCCTAAGTCAATTATGCACCCTCACCGAAAGAGTGTTGTCCATATCTTACATGATTTTGACATTGAACAAATTTAATGGACAAAAATAATCAATAAATCACGCTCCCTCTCACAAATAACATCACGTGAAAAATATGATGAACCATATGCTTGCCCTTAGTGAATCGCTTAAGTAATACAAGTACGCTGAATCTAGGATCAAGGAGGACTTAACGTGTTGTAATGTAGGCTAAGGGATGGGTAGAATATATTTTGGATGAAATAGTGACTATCCTACCTAAGCACTTTAATACACACAACTTGACAATTTTTCCACTCTTTTACTAACCAAACACAGCTCACACAGTCAACGGCCATACATCCCAATCATGCCCAATTGGTGTTACTTATATTTAAGCACTTTTTATTTTCATACAAACTACACGGAAAAAACCATTCAACATTTCACAAACTTCTCTCTTTTTTTTACTTCAAACATTCACAATTAGCAAGCATTTTCTTTATTAACTAGGTGCACCCATAGACCATTTTCAGCCGTCAGCAAACAAACCTTTCCATTTTTCTTTTACTTTTCTACTCCCTTTACATCAAATACATCATTAAAGTGCTCAAGGAGTAATAAGGATCAAATTAAGGTCAAATACAACAAAAGAGGATTGACTCATCAGTAGCTATCAAAGAAAAAGGCTAAAGGTTCAACGAGCTGACTAGGACATTCATGTACAGGCAGGTAAACTGAGGCTAAAGTTCGGCTAACAAGGAAAACTTATGTCACTTTCTAGATCAAAAACTTCATTTCATTTGCGAACACACATGGCAAGTTCTAGACATCAATAAAAAGCACATAGTACACAAAATTACCTTACACATAATTAACTCAAGATGGATCCATATCAGCCCTCAAATCAAGCAAACATAAGATAGTTCAAATTAAGGTACAATGGGTCATATAAGAGTCATGAATATGAGCTTAAGTGTCTCGAGACATGTTATTTTCTTTCTTTTTATTAAGCATGCTTTTAAATTTAAACACAGAGAATTACTCATTTTCGTATTTCACCTAATATGAGTACCTAGTATTCGACTGGCTTTAGAAATTTGGTTCAATGGTTTCCTAAAAAAACTAATACCTAGTTCAAAGGTCCCACTTTGGAAAAGAACTAAGGCCATAAGAAAAATCAAGGGGTGGATGATCTATGTCACTACTGAGAGATAAAGAAGCTATAAAAGAAAAAAATAAAGTAAAATCTTTTTGATTTTTTTAGTTTTCAGTTTTCTGATTTTTGATATGATTTGTTTATATAAGGCTAATAAATTAAAAAAAAAATCCTATGGCATAATCATCCTCGACCTCAAAAGTATCGGAAGTACCTCACCCCACACTTAAAAATATGTGTTGTCCTCAATGCATGTATAGCAGAGAAAAAAATTAATATAAGGGTGAGAAATACTCTCCGAGATCCTCTAGGGCCTAGCTAGTAGCATAATCCTCAACATCAAGGGTCGACACGATCCACACTTAAGATCAAACATGCTCATCAACTTTCAACTTTGGGTACTCAGACTTCCCCTAATCTGCAAAACAAAAACAAAATAAAACATAATAAAACGTAACACTTATAAAAATAAAAATCTAAAACTATTACACATTGGGTTGCCTCCCAATAAGCGTCTTAGTTAACGTCGTGGCACTACGTCATCACTTTTCCTTCCACTTTGAGAATATGAATTGCGCTCTTAATTTTGCATCAAATTTCCTACTCCGCTCTTGGGGTGGTGGTATGAAAATAAAAAAACCTAGCAATAGATGTCGCATCTTGCACTTATTGGCCCTTAAGTGAGGAATGTCATTTTTTCTCTTTGGCATGACAAATTTTAGAATGTAGGAGCCTTGTTCCTCATCTATACACCTCTTCATCGACTTCAAAGGCTCGATTTTTATATTTCAAACTAAACACAAAGTCAAAAAGTGTTTAGAATGAGGGCCAACATACTCCAACTTCTAAATTGCTTTAATTTTGACATTCTCACTTGTGTACCCGTCTTCAACATCAGCATTAACACAAAAAATCTAATCGAATGATTGGAATTCCTCTTTCTCCTCCACAAACTGTCCAGTATCCACAACAATTGGTGGTTGGACATCAGACGCCTCAACCTTTTTATTCATGTGAGCTTGTAGGTCTTGGATATCTAAGACAAATTGATCTATCTCTTGTCTTAGTTCAATTCTGCCATCTACCAATTGGGTCGCCATGTTCATAAGACCATCACAAAGAAACTCATGTAATTTATTTATTGAGCTTGTTCCTCGAGCCAAGATTGGTTCTATATCTCTGCTTCCCCAAAGCTATCTCCTTGCAGTAACTCACTATCTTCTTTTGTTTGAAGTTCGTCTTGGGTATTGACTAAGCTTGTAACTTGCAGACCATTACAAGTTTCAGTCTCGACCTGCATTTCTATGAGTTTGACAATAATCCTCTCTATGTCTTTCATTGTTTTGTGGCTTGCTCTATTATCATTTCATTCCGCTCTCTTATTATTGCGCTCATCTCAAGTATCTGTTTTACAAAATCGTTGAATCGAGCAAGATTTTTCCCATCCTCTATTTCATTACTCCTTTTAACATCACAAACAATGGGAGAAGCATAATAGGGGCTCATGGATGGGGAATAAGAGTTAGGACAACCATTTCAATGTTTTTCTTGACCACCACATATACTACAAACATTCCACTCAAAAGATTAAGTAGGTGCACACAACTCACTCACGAAAATTTTATGACAGTGTTTCCACAGATGGAGTCCTTCACAAATCACACAAGGATCATAAACATAAGGACAACTAGCATTCGACACACTTCTGTTTCAAGATTCCATGTCAAGAAGAATAATCAAAATATGAAAATAAAATAAAAAATAGAATGTGAATAGACAAAAAGAAAAGTCTAATCTAGATAAACAGTTAATTTTTAAGTCCCGACAATGGTGCCAAAAACTTGTTACTCCCAAACGCACACACAAGTATATGTGGTCGTACATGTAATATTATGATTTTTGAAATTAGATGTCCAACCCAAGGGGACTTATGATTAACTAATTACTAAATCAAACGATCCTAATTATCTAAACAAGATATGAGATATGAAAGTTTTAATTATAAACTATCTAAAAATAAAAGAAAATAAGTAATGAACTTTAACCAAGAAAGAGCTGATTTTTATGTTATGAATGTTCTAGGGTTGCGGTTGATTCACCAATCCTGTTGAGTTCTCGAACTATTTCTCCTTAATCTGAATTATCGATGATTGCTAATTAATCGGATTATTAACAGTCGTAGTATTCACCCGAACAACTACTCGCCCATTCAAAACAGTTCCCTGCATATATTTCTATGAAATTGACCTGTTATGAATGCAATTCGTCCACAATATTTAATTGAACGCGATGTCTAGGTATATTCCTATCCTAGCCACAAATCCTAGCCCTACTTTAAGGACAATTAGATCACGCTCTCTTTAACCATTCTCTAATCTAAAAACATCTTTTTCAAGCATGTATATTACATAGTTGATGTAACTTAACAGCTGGCCAAACAATCAATTAATTATGCACAAAATTAAAGAAACAATCAAAATCAACAACTCGTATTAAGACAGAAGTAGTCTTCAAACGTCAACATTCATGGCTATACCACAACCATAGATCGCCTAGTTTAGCTCCACATAGACATGGAGGAAAAACAATAATTTATATAAAGAAACATAGAAACTAGTAGTAAGGAGAAAAAAAAGGTAAAATCAAATATTTTCCGGCCTCCACGACGTCTCCAAGCCCTCCTTAGGTCAAACATTGTCAACTCCCCTCTAAAAAATGCTCAAAAACGTCTATTTATAGCCTACGTAAAAGCTGAAATTATTAAACCAAATCCCAACAAAAATAGGAAATCTGCTGGCACTTTGCGATGCACCCGCGACACGAACGCATCACGGGTGTGTCTGTCAGACCCAAATTATAAAACTTAAGAGAGGTAGTTTTCTTGCCTTGTGCGTGTGACGCGGATGCATCGCACATGGTCCGTCAGTGACCATTTTTTCTGCTAAATGTTGTGCAATCTTTTTGGTATCTTGCCCACGTACAATTGCCTTCGAAATCCACCAAAATTGCTCGGTTTATCTCATTTGTCTTCGTTGTACCTAACTACACAAGATACACCAACATAAGCTCAAATACAACAATTTTACTATAAAGTACGCGATTAAAGCACTAAGACTAAAGGTAAAGTGACACTAAATATACGTATTCATACCAAATACCAGTATAAAAAGTATATATGCAAATATATAATCATACATTAGATATACAAAGTATATACACATCGTTCTTCTCCACTAAAAGAACAAGAAAAAGAATATCTTACAACTTAGAAATAGAGACAATAGTAAATAAAAATAAATAAGTGTATGTGTCAAATCTGGAAAAAAATTGGAATTGGCAATTACATAGAAAGAAATACAAACTTAGTTTTCATTGCCAATCAATACAAAAAATTAAGTAACCTTCTTCAACTATCTCTCTTTTCTGTCTCGTTTCCTTCTTCCTCACATTTTTTCATCAATAGAAGAACTGAAAGAGTTATTGCCTCTAGCGAAAAAACAAAGAGGACGATTAAAGTTCTTTTGGTGATAGAGAAGAAGATAAAAAAAATTGGTGATGTTGATGAGAGGAGAAAGGAATTCTGAAGAAATGGAGAGAGGCATATGAAATTTGATGTATTAAAATAAAAGAGAGAAAAAGGAGTAGGGACTGAGAATAGCCATGCATATGTGTGAGAGAAATGGAATGGGAATCAGAATTTTTTAAAAAGTTACAACGAGAAGAATTGACAATGAAGATAATAACAGAGAAATTGGATCAAATATCGTAGACTAGAAGGTAGATGGGTATTGGACCGTAATTATCTTTTGAATTAACACCATAAATATGTTTACTCCTAAAATGGTATAGTTGAATCCGTATACATGATTATGAACACGTGGATCAATATAACTAAATTAACAAGAAAATAAGCAAGATTAGACCATATAAATTCAAGGATAAATAAATGAAACTCAAAATGAATAGCCAGAGCCTTGGTGACACGGTGAGTTAGAGCATCCAGACAAGTTTATTGCCAAAGATTTGAGAGCTTAACCAAGAATGAATGAATGTGAACAAATTACTAGTTATTCTATTGCCTCAGAATTTTCAGATGCCTTACCATGATACGAGGACCTCTATTTATACTAATGTTAATGGGTGCATGATCCAAGAATCACACTATTTTAATTCCTATTAAAAATGTTGGTAATATACCAACTAAAGGTAATAAAGGATAATGAATGTTGGAGGAGACCCGGGTTATCCTATAAGGTTATCAGCTCAGTTTTCCTGCGCGTGACCGATTGACTGGCATGCTTCTCCGGACTCTATGTGTCATGACCCATTTTTGGAAATCAGGTTACACCTACACTTTCTCACCGATAGGCGAACCATTCCTAACTCAATTAACAAGATATAAGAATGAAATGCGGAATTATGACAAAATACTTAACAAATTGTCGATCATAATATGGAACGCGGAGCATGTCTGAAATACACAACAAAATCCCCCAAATGATCTGGTCAACAGTACAAGAGCACTAATACAGATACAAGTCTGAAATAAAGGGAACATAAGCCAAATACTGAATAACAGAAACTGTTGGAAATTTGCCTTTGGCGGGAGTTGCGACCGACCAACTTTAACGGCTTAAACACTAGTGTTACGTATGTTGGAGAATTCGGTTCTTCACACATGCATGATCTACTAAGTACGTAGATAACCGTAGGGCCAAGAATCGTCAAATTTCATTGAGAAATGAAAGAGATATTGGTCCACGAAGTGATGTGTTTGAAGCATGAAAAGTGTGGTGTTGTGTTCAATTCTCCCTCATCGGTAGAGGAAGAAAGAATTGTTGTGTATATAAGACTCGAAATTGGTTTGGGGTTTGGGACCCCAAGGGGTATCCCATGTGTTTAAAGGAGGGAGGACCTAGATGTGCTTCGGTTCAAGGAAAGACCACACGCTCGCCGCCGCCCGCCGTCGATCCCTGCCCGAAGTTCCGGTTCTCGGGTTCAACGGTTCACGGGCTGTGGGCTGTGGGTCTTCTGATATTATCTTTTTGGGCCAGAGAACTTTGCCAGAAGTACAGTTTGATCCCAGAAGTTCCAGATGTACAGTTCGGACCAGAATTCTTTCAGATGTACAATTTGGTCCCTGAAGTTTCAAGATGTACAGTTTGGTCCCTGAAGTTTCCAGAACGTCAGAATTTGGACAGTCAAAGCAGAAATGCCAAGCACTCAATTCAGCCATTTATTTTGGCTGAATTACTCCTCCTATAATGGCCAAATCCGTTGGTCTTTCACCATTTATGTTGGTGACTTTACTACCTCCATAATGACCATTATTTGGCTATTATGGAGGCAGTTTTCAGCCCCTCCATCACCTATATAAACACCCCCTTACACCATTGTTGAGCACTAAGAACATACATATATGATACACGAAAATTCAGAAAAATACACAAGCAAAACAGTTTCTTCCTACACCTTCCAAGGCATCATTTCGTTACTCAATATACTTCATGGTAGCTCTTGAGTTTCCTTTGCTCAAGTGTTCCATTGCTGTTTTATCTTGGGAGACAAATTGTCCAGGGCGTATAAAGGATACATACATGGCAATATTTTCTTAAGGACAGAGTGCCACACTCGACTCAGCAAAACCAGTTTACATTTTTCCGTCTTCAACAAAATTGTAATTTCAGTTTTGTGGTTATATTGTAATTTTTAGATTACTAGTTGAATTATTGAATCTTTGTTTATCCTTTCGAATACTTGTAATAGTTATATACTTCTGCATCGCTTTATAAAGTACCATAGAGCAAAAATACCCAACAACTTAAGACAATATTTGTATAGTATTACTATTAGTGTTCGAAAGATGTCGGTCAAAAGTTGTGTGACCAAATCTGGATACGGCAATGGTTTTCTGGTAGAAGAGAGTGATGATGATGAACGTGTTCATGGTGTCACCGCTACCAAGAATGGTGGGAACAAGCGCTCACGAGAGCCTGAGGATGTCAACTGGGACAAGAGGAGAAGACTGAAGATGTTATTCTATTTTGCAGCAGAAGACCTATATCTGTCCCAGACAAAAGATCCGAATAATGGTAAGGAACTGGACACTCAGTTTGATGAAGTGACTAAAGTGAGCCAGAATCCGAAATTGGGATAAGTAGTTTTTCTTACTTGTCAATAATAAAGATTAAATGATGTCTGATTAAAAATGGATTAAAGTAAGGAGGAATATGAAAATAATTTATATTCCTTACGCTTTAAAATCAGAAGTTTAATCTTATCTTCTTTTCCGTTTAAAGATTGGATTGTAAACGACTTAAAAAGATCCGTTCTTTTAAGTGTAATTGTTAAAGTATGTAAAGTATGTTCGCACATACGATGGAGAAAGATCCACTAACTGTGCGAAAACTGTTTCCACTCTTAAGTAAGCGCCAAGAATTATTTGGACACCAATATTAACGGAAGGAGTCTAAAAGTTAAAGACGTAGAACCTGTCATACTATTTGGCAGAAGATCCTTCATAGGATGATATTGGACGCTCAGTCATACAAAGCCTCCGGGCGACTGGAGTGGGCCAAAATTCCTTTGATATGATGATATTGGACACTCAGTCATACAAAGCCTCCGGGGGACTGGAGTGGGGCCAGAATTCATTTCATAGGAAAAGTAATGGACACCTAGTGTAGTGGGACAGAGTTTCCAGGTCTTAATGATCTGAAGGCCTAAAGAAATACAGTAAAGAAATTGGACACTCAGTCTGCCAAAGCAACTGAAGTGGGCCAGAGTATCGAGATCACATATGATCCGGTTACGCCCTAACCACGGGCAAGAGGTTGTTCATGTGAAGCAACGCCACCTCTAAAATCAAAGGGGCTGGAGAGGTTGTCCTCAATAGGACTTCAAGGAATGGATCACTCTAAAAAGAGGTGATACATGTTCCTAACTTGGTTTAAGGGACGTTGTAGGTCAAGTTGGTTTGAGACTAGTCCAACAGATTTGTAATAACTAAGAATGGTACAATATGTCTATAGCCAAATGAATGATATGTTTGTAATCCGTGCATCTATGCCATCATAGATTAAGACACGTTAAATAGTAAGTCATTCAAAAGCTAACGATGTTGAGATTGTTGCCTCCTTTCGACATAAATCCTCAAAATGAATGTGAGGTAGGCGAAGAGGCAAAATCACCTTTTCAAATTTCGTCAAGGGAATAACGGAAGAAGCACCGCTCCTCTAGAACTTAGTCACACCTACTTGGGTGATTTGAAGTTTATACAAAATAGAGGGAGAGACAAGTACGTTGTGATCTTTACTGATGATGGTACAACGTATGGAATCCTTTGTTTGTTAAAAAGCAAAGATGAAGTTGTTGAAGCGGATAAGCGCTACAAAGCAGAAGTTGAAAATCAACTAAGCCTATGGATTGCTAAATTCATAGCGATAGAGGGGGAGAATGTGAAGCAGCGTTCATTAAACGACTGTTCATTACTCACCTCAGTCTAACGGTGTTAGCCAAGCGCAAACCCGTATGCCTAAATTATGTGGGGCAAGGCGATCCTTACCGCTAATGCGATTCTCAACAGAACTCCGCATAAGGATAAGGATAACTCTCCGTGTGAGACATGAAAATGATCTCACATACAAAAGTTGTGATGTGGGGTGGCTTGGTAGAAGTTGGACTACCGAAACAGGTCAAGTTCGACCTAAGACTGTAGATTGCATATCCATTTGGATACGTAAATACTTGATAGTACTTATCGCCTCTTGGCGTCAAAGAATGCTGAATGCTTAAAAGATAACTTTCCTTGAAAAGGAAAAAGAAGTAATTGTTCAAGGTTAACAACAACCCGCGAGGGCCTGACTGTCCGGAACTAGACGCTCCGTATCTACAGGACTCGAAAGTTGCTGGCTATCCGGAACTTAATATTCCAGATCTGCAGAACTCAGGGATTCTAGATGTTGAACCAAGACGGAGCAAAGAGGGGACAAAGACTTGTTCCAGTCCTTCTAGCTTGTATGGTTAAGAACGAACCATGGACAATTAACAAATAATTGTTATCTCCAAAAGCGCTGCTTTGGAAAGAAGCTAAAGAGAGAAATATATTCCATCATATAGAACCATACTTGCGTAATGGTTGATCTTCCTCCGGGAAAAGAACCTTTGGGTTGTGAAAAAGGATACTCAAAAGTGAGTACAAAGTAGATGGATCTACTGACGAGTTCAAAGCCTCGGCTACTTGTACATGTGCTCCCCTGGGAGTAGCTTAACATCATGGGCCATTGCAGTCTTGCGTGGCATGAATGTTAAAACAGCCTTTCCAACCGGAGAGTTGGAAGAAGAGAATCAGAGTTGGTTTTCTGGACTGTTGGGCTTCTTCCTGAACTTTCATCTTGGTCCCTGAAATGTTTACATTTTGGTCCTGAAAGTTTCAGATAAAATAGAAACAATGAATCTGACCACAGAAACATTGACTTTAAAGTTAGAAAGCCAACAGTTGGAGAATCAACAGTCTGAAAGTAAAAGTCATATTGACACAAAGTCTCGATATGAAAGATATGGATATCACAGATGACATCTTAGGAATTTGATTTCTAAAGACATCTAACGGACTGGTCGATAGTTGACAGTCTCGTTGAAGCCATCAATGGATATGAATCATAGAACTGATTGGAATCATGGTGCACCCATAGACAAGGAGCGATACGCACAGATCACGTGTAGTTCAATGTATTGTACATACTACAACTGACCTGGTATCGTCCTACAATCAGATCAGTTGAACTAAGGTTCACTGATAATCTTAATACATGATAAATAGAAGGCGTTAAGTCGGATATGACGATATCTGAATTATTCGCCTATCTACGGATTATAGTATTCTGGATGTCCTGCGGTTTTGAGAGAACACAGTGATGCAAACTGGACATCAGATCTGAAGAACACCAAAGCCACAAGTAAATGTGTATGGTGGTTCTTGGAAAATCCTCTAAGCAAACTTGCATCGGCCGATTCATGATGGAATCGGAGTTTATCGCTTTATACAAAGCATGAAAGAAGTTGAGTAACTTCACGACTCCTTAGAGGACGTCCCTTATTGGGAGAAACCCATGCCTTCAGCAGTTATACACTGTGGCTAGCCGGTCGGCTTTAGGAAGGACACGGATGACGGCGTCTGGACATATCTATTAGGATTTGTCAGGAGACATAAGACCGTATGGCAGTTGGTCATCACGGGTGTCACTTCCTTGTTTCCTAACTAAGGGACTACCCGGAGATCAAGTGTTCTGCCTGTCTAGGGGAATGGGCTTAAAACCCAAAATATACGGACCAATATAGTGGTAACCCAACCTTACTAACTGGAGATCCCAGTAATTTGGTTCAATGGGAAAACGAAGCTGTAAAGGTTCAGTTGATCGCTTCAGTGGAAGCATGAGCACTTCGGATAGTGATTTCTGAAAAGAAACACCAAATCCAAAGCCGTTCCCGCGATAGACTTTAAGTGCTATCTGCAGTGTGGGTAATGGTTAAGTTTTCAAAACCTGTAATGCTCCTCAACAGTTGAGGTTAGGTTTTTGGGAAACTTTTAATGGTTCCTAACACTTGTGAAGTGGGGTATATTAGGATACCTTGTAGGAGACCACCTATTTAAGTGCGAGGACGGGCCGCCTAAAAATGAATGCACTTAAGAATCCAAGACGTTGTCCATGGCCAAAACGGACAAAACATTACGAAGAAGAGAGTAAGGGAATTTGTTGTGTTGGTATCATTGTCTTGGCTTACACTAAACACTGACGGTTCAAGACATCACGTTCACCGCGCAGTAAGTAAGTCCGATGGTATTCAACTATGGAAGGTTCAAAGCTGAGGCTACCTCTCCTTATGCAACATCGGTCCGCTGAAATATTGCTGGAAATGAAAAAGACACCATGTGAGTGCGCCAAAATCTCTTTCAAGAGGGGATTGTTGGAAATTTGCCTTTGGCGGGAGTTGCGACCGACCAACTTTAACGGCTTAAACACTAATGTTACGTATGTTAGAGAATTCGGTTCTTCACACATGCATGATATACTAAGTACGTAGATAACCGTAGGGCCAAGAATCGTCAAATTTCATTGAGAAATGAAAGAGATATTGGTCCACGAAGTGAGGTGTTTGAAGCATGGAAAGTGAGGTGTTGTGTTCAATTCTCCCTCATCGGTAGAGGAAGAAAGAATTGTTGTGTATATAAGACTCGAAATTGGTTTGGGGTTTGGGACCCCAAGGGGTATCCCATGTGTTTAAAGGAGGGAGGACCTAGATGTGCTTTGGTTCAAGGAAAGACCACACGCTCGCTGCCGCCGCCCGCCCGTCCGGTCCGGTTCCGAGTTCCGGGTTCTCGGGTTCACGGGTTCACGGGCTGTGGGCTGTGGGTCTTCTGATATTATCTTTTTGGGCCAGAGAACTTTGCCAGAAGTACAGTGTGATCCTAGAAGTTCTAGATGTACAGTTCGGACCAGAATTCTTTCAGATATACAGTTTGGTCCCTGAAGTTTCAAGATGTACAGTTTGGTCCCTGAAGTTTCCAGAACGTTAGAATTTGGACAGTCAAAGCAGAAATGCCAAACACTCAATTCAGCCATTTATTTTGGCTGAATTACTCCTCATATAATGGCCAAATTCGTTGGTCTTTCACCATTTATGTTGGTGACTTTACTACCTCCATAATGGCCATTATTTGGCTATTATGGAGGCAGTTTTCAGCCCCTCCATCACCTATATAAACACCCCCTTACACCATTGTTGAGCACTAAGAACATACATATATGATACACGAAAATACAGAAAAATACACAAGCAAAACAGTTTCTTCCTACACCTTCCAAGGCATCATTTCGTTACTCAATATTCTTCACGGTAGCTCTTGAGTTTCCTTTGCTCAAGTGTTCCATTGCTGTTTTATCTTGGGAGACAAATTGTCCAGGACGTATAAATGATACATACGTGGCAATATTGTCTTAAGGACAGAGTGCCACACTCGACTCAGCAAAACCAGTTTCCATTTTTCCGTCTTCAACAAAATTGTAATTTCAGTTTTGTGGTTATATTGTAATTTTCAGATTACTAGTTGAATTATTGAATCTTTGTTTATCCTTTCGAATACTTGTAATAGTTATATACTTCCCGTACTGCTTTATAAAGTACCATAGAGCAAAAATACCCAACAGAAACTATGTTTTTGAATATGTTTCTCGAACCAAGTAAATACTGAAATGGAGATAAGAGCATCCTGGGGCATACCGGAAGTAGCATCATCACCCTAAATGTTGGAAATCAGCCTGCTCGGACTCAGCTACGCAGTCCTAGACTGATAGAAAGAGATGTCTCTGCATCTAAATAGAATTAAATAAGTGTAGTATGGGTACACAACGTACCTCTGTAGGCATCATATGCTGACAACAATGGAAGATACGCAAAAAGAGATAAATACCGAGTTGACACTAAATAATTCTATATTAGACTATTCAATAACCCAAATGAGTCACGTAGAAGTTTACTGAAATGAACAAGTCACTTTATTCACATATGAATTCATTTTCATAAGAGTTATCCAATTCCAGAAAGTTCAATGATAATATCTCAAATAACCAATGATCATTTAATAAACCTCATTCATCCAAAAATTTCGCCAAGTCAATCAAATACCAAACCAGCACTTAGTTCATCAACAGATAATCAATGAAATAAAGTATGAATGCGATGCATATGTCAGGTACCTTTTTCATCTCCCCGTATACATGCGTTCAAGTTCTATGAATTGCACACCCATGTGGCATCCACGAAGTCCATATACACCTCCGAAATTTCTCAACGGAGGCTAACTCTTGGCTGAATAACCTGTTGCAGACGTGCAATCCATTCCCCCACGTATCATCATCATCATCTCAATATTGCCAATAATCTCGTAAGTGTTCTTACTTTCCCAGTTTCTTGGACCAACAACCTTTTCATACCACTCTCATATCAATATCATCAGAACCATGAGTATATGAATGAAAATGACAATTCAAGGCAAGAAATTAATATGTAATGAGATGCAATCAAGTATAGAGATGATTATCACATACTTTCAACAATACAACAACACATAATCCAAGTACAATCATGATATCATATCTAAGCATATGTGATAAATAAGCACAATGATAACAAGTATGACGACGTGCCCACATAACGGCGACAAGCCCAACCAATCAGCAGTAAGAATCAACTTAAGGCTGATTCCCCAAATCACCCATTAACACTCAATTGTTCATCACAATAGTTTGAGTGGGACCCCCAAACATGCCCAACACCCCTCAATATTTATAACTAATTACGTTCTTCTATCGGAATATAGTGATAGTAAATTATAGCCTACCTCTAGGTCGAACAGGAGCCTCGAACGGTCAACTCCACAGGCAAGCCTTGGCCTTCCAAAGCACCTCGTGGTAATCAAAATCTAATACACATATATTATACGTTAATATAAATATAACACATAATACCATGACATAGTCCTTAACAATACCAAGACTTCCAAAACTAACCTAGAGCCCACGGTATCAAGATCCAAACTTTATTATCCAAAAGCATAAACACATACTAGATAATTATGTCCTTAAGTTAATTAGAAACCTAAGCTCATTTGGACCTTCAATCGCACAATTTAAAGAAAAAACCCCAATTTCTTACCTCGAATTTTCCCTAAATCAAAAAGGGTTTGTATAATCAAATTAAAGGCTCAACATGTTCATCCAACATAAATCCATACTTATTCACAATATTAAGGCAAACTATACCATATTACACCCTTAAATCAAAGATTCAACCTCTCTTAATCTAATATGAAAAATTAGAACCCATCTTCTCCAATTCACATACATTCTATACCACAATTAGAGACTTAAAACATGAAATATAACCACAATGAGTGAATAATCTTACCTCTAATGAAGAATTTAATCCCAACCTTCAAGAATCCCCTTTTGGCAGCTCTAGAATTGAGGAAAAGTTATTTTGGGAAAGTGATTCGACCTAGGGAATTTATTAGGTTTCCATATTCAGCGATTCCGCGCCAGCGAAGGAATTTATTAGGTTTCCAGATTCTGCGACTCGACCAGTGGAATCGACTCAGCTGGCGCGGTCTCGCTCCGGCAAAAAAGGGGCTCGCTAAGGTGCAATCACTTAAAGCTCGCCTCAACGCAGAAGCGGACCAAACCCCGCAGAGGCGCATTCGCCCCTGTGTGAAAACCCTCCGCCGAGATGGACCTCACCAATTACTCCAGCCCTATTTCTGCGAGCCAACCTCCATAGAGGTGGACCCACAGAGCAGACAACCAACCAGTTAGGGCGGACATCAGACACCAACAACTATAAATTCAACTCAAACTTCCACCAAACACCCAAAAAAACTCCCGAGACCTCCCAGACACAGACCAGATATGGTACCCCAAGGTAAAAAATGATACGAACTCACTCGCAACCTCAGATTTTCCATTTGATCGAGCTAAGACATACTTTTCTACAAAATTGCCAAAAATAACCAAATATCCAAAGATTACAAATAAGGCTACAAAATACATCCGATTGTCTCAGGAAGCGAACAACAGACTAGACTAAGTCATAAATGACCCTCTGGAGCTACAGAAAGTGATGAAACTCAAAAATAAATCCATATACTCAAAAGTAGACCTAGAGTCAAACTTTCCATCTCAAAGGTTCTTATTTTGGGGTTTTCATCTGAAACCCATATAAATGGACATCAGGATCCATTTCACCCATATCTGCGCATCACAAATCCTACACAGAGTCTATAGAAGGTAAAATAGGCAAATAAGCATCTTTATCTAAAAATAACATATTGTGTCATTACATCAGAAACCAATTAAATAAACGTTCGTCCTTGAATAGAAAGGAATGAAAGGGGAAACATAATGGAAGTAGTAAACAAGTCAGGATATTTGCTCTGCATGCCAGACTCTGTCTCCCAAGTCACCTCTTCAACAGGGCGATGCTTCCATTGCACCTTCATAGAAGCTATCTCCTTTGACCTTAATTTTCTCACATGTCTGTCCAAAATAGACACAGGCTCCTACTTAAACTCCAAATTCTGATCTAGCAATTCTAAGTCTCACTGAATAATATAAGAACCATTGGCATGATACTTCTTCAGCATAGACATATGGAAAACTGGATGAACGCCTGAAAGACCCGGTGGCAGAGCCAACTCATATGTCATCTCTCCCACCATCTGATGAATCTCAAAAGGTTTGATATACCTTGGACTTAACTTTCATCTCTTTTTGAACCTCATCACACCTTTCATGGGTGATACCTTCAGTAGAACCCTGTCACCAATCATAAACTCCATATCTCGGACCTATCAGTCCGCATATTCCTTTTGTCTACTCTGAGCTGCCAAGAGCTTGTCTTGAATCACCTTCACCTTCTTTAAGGAACCCCTCAACAAATCTGTATCCTAAGGCCTAATCTCAAACAAATCAAACCAATTAATGAGAGATGATATCTTCTACTATATAAGGCCTCGAACAGTGCCATACCAATATTGAAGTGATAATTATTATTATGCGTAAACTCTACTAAATGTAAGAACTTATCTCAATGACCACCAAAATCAAACACACAGAGTCATAACATGTATTCCAATACCTGAATAGTCCGCTTAGACTGACCGTCAGTCTGAGGGTGAAAAACTATACTAAGATCCAAGTGAGTACCCAACTCTTTCCACAAAGACCGTCAGAAATGCGAAATAAACTGCGTACCCCGATCTGAGATGATAGAAATAGGGACACCATGAAGACGAAAAATCTCACGAATGTAGATCTTAGCCAATTTCTCTGCACTATAAATCGTCTAGACCAGAATAAAATGCGCGTCCTCGGTCAATCTATCAACAATGCCCCAAATAGCATCACACTTGCCCAAAGTCTTGGGCAACCCAATAACAAAATCCATAGCAATCTTTTCCTACTCCCACTCGGGAATGGGCATTCTCTGAGACATACCACCAGGTGGCTGGTGCTCATACTTTGTTTTCTAATAATTCTAAAATCGAGACAAGAGCTCAACAATGTCTCTATTTATCCTTCCCCACTAATAATGCTACTTCCGATCACAGTACATCTTAGTAGCATTGTGGGCCTCATCCATAATCAATCTCGTCAAATCACCAACATGAGGAACACACTCTACCCTTCATCCTCAATACCCCATCATTATCAATCACAACCCCATTAGCTGCCCTAGTCATCATCTTATATCTGATCTTTGCACAACTTCTCATCATCATACTGGTGGGTATGAATCTGATCCAAAAGAGATGACCTCACCTCACCACAAGCTAGATGCCTACCTGAATCCGATATATAAAGCCTCACAAAACAATTGACCAAAGACTGGACCTCCAATGTCAATGGATGCTCATAAATAATCAAAAGAGCTAAACACCCCATGCTGACTGCCTTTCGGCTCAAGGCATTTGCCACCACATTTGCCTTGCATGGATGGTACAAAATGGTCATGTCATAATCTTTCAATAACTTCATCCACTAATGCTGCCTAGAATTCAAATCCCTCTGATTAAACATGTGCTGAAGACTATGATGGTCGGTATACACCTCAAAATAAACTCCATAAAAATAATTCCTTCATATCTTCAAAGCAAACACAACAATAGCCAACTCCAAGTCATAACATACATACCCAACTCCAAGTCATGAACAAGGTAATTCTTCTCATTCACCTTCAACTTCATCAATGTATAAGCAATAACCTTACCCTCATGCATCATCATACAATCCAATCCAATCCTCGAAGCATCACAATATATGGTAAAGTCCTTCCCCTATACCAGAAAGAATAAAATTAGGGCTATGGTTAAAAGAGACTTGAGATTTTGAAAGCTCTCCTCACACTCATCGGACCACTAGAAATGCACCTCATTCTCAGTCAAACACATCAGGTGAGAAGCAATAAAAGAGAATCCCTTTATGAACAGGCTATAGTAGCTAGCAAGACCCACAAAACTCCGAATCTCTATATCAGAAATTGGTCTAGGCCAGTCCCTAACTACCTCTATCTTCTTAGGATCAACCATAATACCCTCCTTGGACATTAGGTATCCCAAGAATGTCACTGAACTCAACCAAAACTCAAACTTTGAGAACTTAGCATATAAGTTTTTCTCTTTTAGCAAACCAAGAACCACTTTAAGATGCTGCTCATGGACCTCTGACTTCTTGAATAGATCAAGATGTCATCAATGAATATTGTCACAAAAGAATCCAAATACGGCTTAAATATACTATTCATCAAGTCCATGAATATTATAGGGGCATTGGTAATCCCAAAGGAATCACTGGAAACTTGTAATGACCATAACGAGTCCGGAAAGCTATATTAGGAACATCCTCAGCCCGGATCTTCAAGTGGTGATACCCGGACCTCAAGTCAATCTTTGAAAACACTAAATCACCCTGAAGCTGGTCGAATATATCATCAATTCGAGGAATTAGATACTTATTTCTGATGGTGACCTTGTTCAATTGCCTATAATCAATGCACATACGTATGGTACCATTATTTTTCTTCACAAACAAGACAGGAGCACTCCGCGGAGATACACTCGGTCAAATAAAACCCTTACTCAATAAGTCATGAAGCTTCTCCTTTAACTCTCTCAACTCCGTTGGAGCCATACGTTATTGAGGAATGGAAATAGGTCGATATCAATACAAAAGTCAATATCACTTTCTAACGGCATAACCCAAAAATTTGAAGTAAAGACCTCGATAAACTCACTAACTATTGAAACTGACTCAAGGAAATGAGTCTCTACACTCGTATACCAAATATGAGAAAATACTCTAGACAACCCTTATCTACCAACTTCCTATCTCGGATGAAGGAAATGATCTTCTTAGAAGCAGGGCTGGGAGCGCCCTCTCCACTCTAACCTCGGAAGACCATGCATAGCTAATGTGACTATATTGGCATGACATTCTAGAAAGGCATGGTACGGTGATAACCAATCCATTCCCAGAATAATATCAAAATCAACCATGTCTAAAATGACCAAATCTACCCAAGTATCATAACCCATAAAGGTAACCAAATAATGCCGATAGACTTAATCTACGACCACAAAATTACCAAATGGTGTAGACACATGAATAGGGACATCAAGCATATCACACAACATATAAAATCAGTAAAAAATAGGCAGATATATAAGAGAATGTTGACCCCAGATCAAATAACACTATAGCAGACCGATGCCAGACTGAGATGAAACTTGTAATAACCACATCAGATGCCTCAATCTCTAGTATACCAGGGAATTCATAACAATGACTGTTTTCTATACCGGTCTTAGTACCCTGATAGCCACCTTAGTCCAAACAAGCTCCATCTTTCCATGTCCGAGATCCACCATGATTAGTCTAATGGCCACCACGGCTTGACTGAGATCCTTCTCAGCTAACCTGACCACCACCCCTAATTGGTTACACTGGGGTCCTGGGTGCACTAGATGTACTGGACACAAGTCTAAGGAACTCTCTCTTGAAATGACTGACCTCACCACAATTATAATAAGTTCTAGCCACTGAGGGCTGCTAATAGAGATAGAAGAACCCGAACTACCATAGTCAGAATATCGAGACTAAGAACCCCCACTATAACTACTATACCCTACAGAGACACCATCTATAATATGAAGGGCATCCTAAACTGTTCGACTAGGCTACGACTGCTGATATCTACCGTACTGGCAATAACCATGAGAAGTAGACCCACTGAACTATCTAACTTACCTAGCCCTCTTGTCAAGCTCATGTCTAGGAAACTTGCCCCTCACACACTTCACCTTTCTCATATGCTCTAACACTGCCTAAAAAGAAGTCCAAAAGGCCACCAACTGCAACATGGCCAACTGAAGGGGAATACACATACCTCTCACAAAACATCTAACTCTCCTTGCCTCTGTAGGTATCAACGACGCTGCATAGCGTGATAAGGTATAAAAATGAGTCTCATTATTTGAAACTGTCAAACCTTCTGCTCAATCTTCTAGAACTCATCACGTTTGTTAAGACGCAAGCTAAGAGGCACATACTTCTCCAAGAATACCCGATAGAACCTGACCTACAATAAAGGAGATGACCCACTTGGTCGGCAATCAACATACTACCTCTACCACTGCTTCTTATAAAATAGATATATATATAAATATGTAATGCATGAACGACCTTAGAAAACTCATAGGATTAAGGCAGAGTGACATAAAGTCATTAACCCCCTCTTATTATCATTCAAGGGACCCGGAAAGGACAAATATCATTCAACAACAATCCATAGGATGAAGAGAAATCATATATTTAAGGATAAAGTATAGACTTTATTTAAGGGACACTTCATATTTGTTGTTTCTATTATGATTATGCCAAAATAAGAAAGAGAAAAGCCTTACATACTATCACGACCCAAACCGGAGGGCTGCGACGGGCACCCGGACCCTACCCGCCGGGCATAACATCTACACTCCACCCTTAATCATATTTAAACACGGACTGAGCCGTGATAGATTGTATAAAGTTCCAACTCAACAACCCCAACTTACACATTTATATACCAAGGACAAGGCCATACATGACAACTAACCACATGACACATGTCTACAAGCCTCTAAAGAGTAAAGCATACCACGACCAGACCGCAACTCCGAAACGAACAGAGTGCTCCAAATACCAGCTGAACCAGCAACCTACTAGGGTGAACTGTCACTCTCTCAATATGAACCTGCGGGTATAAAACGCAGCGTCCCCAACAAAAGGGACGTCTGTACGATTGATGTACTAAGTATGTCAGGCATAAGAAATAACATAGCAGAGATATATCATAGTCTGAAACAGAAACAAATGAACATCAGTAAATGCCTCTGAGGGCCCTAATACACATGCCTAAATGTTATGCACAATGCAATATACATATACATCAGCCTCTTCGGGCATCTTTCTTATCATAATAGCCTCTGTGGACATCATATCATATAGTGATTAATGAATGTATGCATGATGCAAATGCGGTATAGTAATGTCCATACAAGAATCCTCCCATAACCGCCTCTGTGGGCATCAGGTTATATCGCCACACAAGGGCATCACATCATATTGGCCTCTTCGGGCTCTTTTGTGATAGTCTGTACCAGCTGCAGGTGGTGTAGGTATATAACACCTTTTTCCCTTTCCCCAATTCCCATACATATATATATAGTATTTACCATATAGTAATGTGCATAACACAAGTGGTCCAGGATAATATATGAATTCAATGCAAATGAAATGCATGAATAATAATAAAACATCCGGAGTGACATAATATCCTTTACACTTTTGGTTAACATTGGAAACATCAACAACTCTTCCGATGTGCCTTGTTAAGGTCTTAGAAACATACTTGGATATTCTTTCAACATAGGAGTCGATGACTTGATCATCCCTAACTACTAAGAGTAGAGTAATTTATGTAGCAACACGATGATTATATTTCACACATAGAATTATGCTAAAAGAAGGAAAAAGCCTTGCATACCTTGTTGTCTAAATTATCTAAGTTCCGCGGATCCTTGTAAGCTTTACGAATGATTATCTACACCGTATGAACGATTTACATCATAATCGGATCAATATACTAGAAATCGCTTTATTGAGACATTCTAGTGAATACTTTGTACGCGTAGAATCTATACCTCTTCTATGTCGAAACCAATGCATATAACCATACAATCAGCCCTTCTTAATCCTTCTTCTTACTGCTATAATATCCAAAATAGTACAACAATTTTAAATGCAACCCCAACATCTTATAACTACGGCAGTCTCGACAACACCCAACCCAAACTTAGCATTTTCGATAATCATTTTAGAGCTAATAGCAAGAATCATGCTCTAAAACTTATATAAACTTAGGAACAAGAAGAATTACCTCTATTAGAGGTTGCGACAAAAATTGTCGGACGACCTTTCCCGATTTCGACAAGCCAAAACAGAACCCCAAAATTCGACTTCCAAAACTTCCTCGAAACTCAAGGTCTCGGCTTGGTGTCTGAGTATTAGGATTGTTCAAGGGTTTAATTTCGCTGGATCCAAGGCCCAAAACACCATGAATTTCTCCTCTTTTGGCGAGCAGAAGCTTGCGGAAAATCCCCAAATTCGACCGAGAATGTTCAGAGAACTCACTAACTGAGATTACTTCTTCTAATAGAAGTGTGACAATAATTTCTCAAGGGAAATATTTCTATAGAAGCTCTGAGAGATGAAGGTCTCTATTAATGGAGAAGAGATGAGTACTTGGAGACTTATGAAGCTTAGAAGCTGCCAGCGTTCGGTTGTTTAGACTTAGTCACCCCAACCGTATGTTTATAAGACAACATGTAATTTCCCACTATACATTGTCCCCAATTATAGATAATTAATCCCACAATTAATTAATTATGCACACACTTAAATTCTTGATCCCAATTCACTGAAATCCTGACGACTTATAAAACCTTCTTATACTAAATGTCATAATTCCTGTAATATGACACTAGTCTATAAACTCTTTGGGGATATACAATTATTATTATTAGTCCCCGTCGTCACACTTGTTAAATCCAAAAATTATTTCGAGATCACGTCCTTTTACATACTAATTTTCTTATCAGCATTTGCGAGTACAACATAAACTTTTCAGGGTCCGGGTCTACCTGCCTACGTTTATGTGCTCAAACCGTTACCCGAAAGGATGGGGTGTTACACATACATTTGTCATCCGACCAATGATAGCTCACACATCCTAGTACATTTTACGAATGATAATCTACATAATAGAGATGATTCAAATCAAATCGAGGTTGATAATTTAAGAGTCGATTCATTATGACATTTCATTGAACACTTAATGAGCGTTAAACTTCCTATTCTTTCAACAATGTCAACACAAGAGCTAAACCACATGTCTAACTCTTTCCAGATCCCTCTTCTTACTTACTAATCTTCCCGCAAGATCCCAAAACTTGTACCAAACTTGAATTCGATCGAAACAACCCAACACAAAGTAACGACAACAAAAATCATTCCTACATGCTTTCTAGTCACTTCTATTTTTAGCTTGTGATATGATTTTCAATCTTCAATACTGATACTTGGACAAGCGCAACATCACCATCCACAACATATCTAAGTTGCTTTCCACAATTTTCAACTATAATAAGTTATAATTATTGGTTCAAAATACTCCAACAACAAAACAACCGTATCTCCTCTTATTTTAAGCTCTAGTTCATATGTGTGTTCTCAAGGATCTCCAGTGCCTCTCTTTGCATCAACATGACTTGTGAAGCTTTAAGTTCCTTGACTTCTCCTTGAATGAAGGAATTTGAGGGATTCATGCTCCTCAATATTGTATCAGAGTTTGGTTGGACTTGTTTAACTTTCATAGAGTAATCCTTTGAAAATAGCGGAGTGTTTGATGGATTCAGACATGGTACAACTATTGAGAAGATTAAAGCTTCATTATGATCGAGGTATTTAAGTCTTTGACCGAGGAAATTTTCTCAAATTGAATTATATGGGATACCGTATATGCATGGTGATGAGTATATGAGGATATCATGATTTTAAAGGTTATACGAGGTATAGGATATTATTGACATATGTGATTAATTTGTTCCTTTATGTGGCATGACTTCCATAAACATCCTAGCATGTTAGTATACTGTTATAGGCATCGTGATTCACTAGTTTAATATTATGAGCCATGTGAATATTTCATTACATATTTAGCTACTTAGTCAAGCTATAGACATGTCCATCTATCTGTTTATTGATTCATATTCTGACATGTGGTTTGAGCTGATGAGTCTAGTGAGATCATTACTTGAGTGGCCATGCAGATTATGTTATGGTGCGTGATTTATCGTTGTAACACATGGATATGAATTTGTCCTTCTAGAGTCACTATATAACCCGAACAACCCTGTCGAGCAATGTGCACGTAAGTTTGTTGGGAGTACCGACTATGAGTATACTCTGAGTCTGCATCATGCATAGAGCATTTTGGACTCATTATTGTACATTCCTTATAAATGTTAAGTTGTGCATACTATTTCAGATGTTGATTTGGTGCATTTTGTACATGTTTGTACCTTGGATAGTGGAAATAATATATATTACATCACATCACATACTATATCAATTCATATCTTTATATGCTTGGGCTGTGCATACTTATTTATGTTGTTTCAATATTTTATTATTATAATTATAGAAATATATAAAATGCACCTTAAGCTTGTCTGTATGACTCACTTTCACACTAGAATTTTGCAAGTGTTATTTTACCTCTGGTTCTTGTATGAAGTGAATTTAATACCCACTTAATAATATAGAACCAATCTTGTAATGGACTGTGCTTTACACGCTTCTCCACGTTAGTAACTGATTAAATTTTATATTTTAACCCTTTTTCTAAAAGTGGTTCCTTCACCAATTTGCAGATCTTTCTTTCTCGTTCATCACTTCTCTCTACTCGTTTGAAAGCATATCCTTTATATAAATCCTCTTCTTTTGGTTCTCCATTTCTTTCCCTAAAAAAATCACTTTTTATAATATTATTCAACTAGTTATAGATGTTGTCCTTTTAGGCTTGTCAGTTATATTTTTATTTTAGGATTTTGACACTTTCATAGAGCGAGAAATTATTTTTCATTAAAACAGCCGGAGCAACTTTGATGTCCTTGAATAACAAGCTTTGGCTAACTTAAAAATACTCCCATGCTTTGCCTAACTCGATATTTCATGTTTATGACTGCTTTTAGTTGCCAGTTTCATATAAATAGTGTCAAAGCTTAATTATTTGTCGAGGTTAGTGGTATTATTACATTTCTATTTCATTCTTCTTCTTCTTTTTTTGAACGTAATTGACAGATTTAATTTCAGTGTCTTTAAAAAATGATGAAATTGCTTGAGTTAAGTGTAGGTACTCTATTGTACTTTATAAAGCAGTACGGGAAGTAAATAACTATTACAAGTGTTCGAAAGGATAAATAAATGGTCAATCTTCAAAACTGCCGCAAGCTTGTTGTGTCTTGAATCTTGATATCCTGAAATCAAGAAACAACTAAATCTGGATGGTTACAACGTTGTGTGTTGAATCGAGGAATTGCCCTCTATTTTTAAGACAAGATTGCCCCGTATATATGCTTTTACGTTAGCGGACAATAGTCTCCCAAGATAAAACAACACTTTAATCTCAACGCTACAAAGCCAATAGGTTGAGCCTGGCGAATAAAACAAATATGAATTGACTTGCTGAAGATATGGAATAGGAAGGAAGAGTTTCTCTTTACTCTTCTCTTTTGTCTCTGTGTATATAGTGTGTCTCTGTTATGTATATCTTGTGTATATGTGAGGGTTTGGTCACTGTTTTTCACTGAAATTCGATCCTTTGTTTGGCAGTTTTTGGCCACTGTTTTCGTGCTCTTTTGTGCTGAATTTCTGTCTGTTTTTTGAGTTTTTCCCGTGACTGAATTGAGCCAAAGGAGGCTCAATATATAGCATGGAGGAGGGGTTGTACAACTGCCCAAAACATGACTGTTAATGGCCATTAGGAGGGCATTAAACAACCAAGTAATGACTGTTAATTGCCATTGAAGAAGGCTGAATAATGGACATGAAGGAGGGTGAAAAAAGAGGAGTTAATAATCCAAATAATGGCTGGTTGCTCCAGAAAACTGTCCAACGGTAAGGCAGAAAGTTTTCTGCCTTCCGTCACCCCAAAATCAACTTTCCAGAAACTCTGGGGACCAAACTATAAAATATTAAACTTCAGAGACCAAACTGTACATCTGTCAAAGTTCTCTGGTCCAAAAAGATAATATCAGAAAGTTCCCACAACCCACGACCCGTGACCGGAGACCGAGACCGGACCGGACCGGACCGGACGGGCCGGCGGCGGCGCGTGTGTGGGCTCAGCCTTGAACGTAAGTACATCTAGGTCCTCCCTCCTTTAAACACATAAGATACCCCTTGGGGTCCCAAACCCTTTACCACATTAGAGACTTATATAGAGAGCAATTCTTCCTATTCCCACCGATGTAGTAGATTTGTTCCACACCATATTTTCATGCCTCAAACACCTTACTTCGTGGACCAATATCTCTTTCATTTCTCAACGAAATTTGACGATTCTTGGCCCTACAGTCATCTACTCACTTCGTAGATCATGCATGTGCGAAGAGACAAAGCCTCCAACATGAGGAACACTAGTGTTTAATTCATCAAAGATGGGTGGACGCATCTCCCCGCCAAAGGTAAATTTCCAACAATAAGAAAATCTAATTTTAAAATGCTCGAACTAGGAAAAGTTAAGCAAGAAAAGTTAGCATAAAATGAGAATGGAGAGTAAATAGAATAGATGAGGTTGTGGGCCTTGTGACAAAAAGGAAGAAGGTATGGTTGGGGAAGACACTAAGATAAAGAGAAGAAAAATTAAAAGGTTAAAAAATAATATGGGATTCACAAATTTTATTTGTCTCAAAATAAGAAAATAAGAAAATTCATATAATTAAGAAAATTATATTAATATATCAAGAAAAGAATATTAAGAGTATTAGTTGTATGTTGGTCATCGTATTGTTTTTCTGAATTACCAAGTAATTAATATTGGATAACATCTCTGCTACACTCATATGAACGTGGGCTCTTGGCTCATATGGGCCTCTGTCTGCGAGGCAAACCTCATTTGCGACGTGAAATATTTAGCGTATCACTCTAACTTCATCGAGGGATGATCCATTCAATTCCAATGACCTCCAACCTTTCGTATATCTTCTTAACATCCATCTAAGTCATAGGAGACCCTCAGAAGGGATTCCGAGTCACCCGGCTAAAGTCAACATATTTCTCTCCCACGTGCATGTAAAAGTATGAGGCATAACATTGAGTGTACGAGTCACACATGTGAAACGCAGGTTGAACACTCAGAACCCCTCCTGCTCTTTGAATCCTCTTGCGGTTCATTCATGTTTAGCAAGTCACTCTTATGTCTCCGCTTGCGTCTTGCAGGTGGAGTCTTTCTCCTCATCTATCGCTATTTCATCTACACTCTAGGTGATCATCCAAATATCGTGTGCTCTTTTATGTGTATTCTCAAGGGTCTCTAAGGTCTCTCTTTGCATCAACATGACTTGTGAAGCTTTGAGTTCCTTGGCTTGTCCTCTGATTAAGCAATTTGAGGGATTCATGCTCCTCAATATTGTATCAGAGTGTCGTTGGACTTGTTTAACTTTCATAGAGTAGTCTTTTGAAAATAGTGGAGTGTTTGATGGATTCTGACATGGTACAACTATTGAGAAGATTAAAGCTTCATTATGATCGAGGTAATTAAATCTTTGACCGAGGAAATTTTCTCAAATTGAGTTATAGGGGATACCGTATATGCACGGTGATGAGTATATGAGGATATCATGATTTTAAAGGTTATACGAGGTATATGATATTATTGACATATGTGATTAATTTGTTCCTTTATGTGGCATGGCTTCCTTAAACATCCTTAGTATACTGTTATAGGCATCGGGATTCGCTAGTTTAATATTATGAGCTATGTGAATATTTCATTACATATTTAGCTATTTAGTCAAGCTATAGACATGCCCATCTATCTGTTTATTGATTCATATTCTGATATGTGGTTTGAGCTGATGAGTCTAGTCAGATTATTACTTAAGTGTCACCAGTTATAAAACATAATATTATAGTTATGACACATGAGTCGTCCATGCAGATTATGTTATGGTGAGTGATTTATCTTTGTAGCGCATGGATATGAATCTGTCCTTCTAGAGTCACAATATAACCCGAACAGCCCTCAGTGAGGCAATGTGCACGCAATTTTATTTGGAGTACCGACTATGAGTATACTCTGAGTCTGCATCATGCATAGAGCATTTTTGACTCATTATTGTACATTCCTTATAAATCTTTAGGTGTGCATACCATTTTAGATGTTGATTTGGTGCATTCTGTACATGTTTGTATCTTGGATAGTGGAGATAATATGTATTACATCACATGCTATATTAATTCATATCTTTATATGCTTTGGCTGTGTATATTTTTTTATATTGTTCCGATACTTTATTATTATAATTGTAGAAACATATAAAATGCACGTTAAATTTATTTGTGAGACTCACTTTCACACTAGAATATTGCAGGCGTTATTTTACCCCTAGTTCTTGTCTGAAGTGAATTTAATATCCACTTAATAATATAGAACCAATCTTGTAATGAAATGTGTTTTACACGCTTCGCCACGTCGGGATTAAATTTTATATTTTCACCCTTTTTCGAAAAGTGGTTCCTTCACCAATTTGCAAATCTTTCTTCCTCGTTCATCACTTCTCTCTACTCGTTTGAAAGCATATCCTTTTATATAAATCCTCTTCTTTTGCTTCTCCATTTCTTTCCCTCAAAAATTCACTTTTGAAAATATTATTCAACTAGTTATAGATGTTGTCCTTTTAGGCTTGTCAGTTATATTTTTATTTTAGGATTTTGACACTTTCATAGAGCGAGAATTTTTTTCATTAAAACAGCTGGAGCAACTTCGATGTCCTTGAATAACAAGTTTTGGCTAACTTAAAAATACCCCCATGCTTTGCCTAACTCGATATTTCATGTTTATGACTGCTTTTAGTTGCCAGTTTCATAAAAATAGGAAGCTGAGTTAACTTTTTCTGTCATGTCATCTCTTAAGGTGATATTTAATACACTAGTAGGAAGGTAAAAATGCGCCCCTAAAATTCTAGTGTGAAAGTGAGTTATAAGGATAAATTTAGGATGCATTTTAAGTATTTTCTCTTATGATTATTGGAGATATAAATGCACAGATGAACAATGAGTATTTTCGATAAAAACCTCGTCATTATGTTGTTGGGGACGTTATCGATAGATCTTGTTTTAAAAGTTTGAAATAATATATAAACATTATTTTAGAGAAGCATTTGTTTTTCAAAATCGATCAATTATTTCAATTTTAAACTTAAAACATGGAATTTGAAATTTAAGAAATAGGGGTTAGGAATTTTAAAGTTCAAAAATTTACCCATCAACTGTATTTTTATATTCAAATATAACTTTATATTCCAAACACACTTTTTAACTTAATTTTAAATATTTATTTCTTTAAAATATCAATCAATTCATATATAAACACTTACTAAGGAGCTGTTTGGACATAAAAATTAAATTCATTTTTTCCATAAGCATATCGATTTTAATTGAATTGAAATTTGGGTTAGTATTTAAGTTTGAAAAATTGATTTTAACAAGTTTTTAAAGTAGACTCACAAAACTCACTTTTTCAAGGTAAGATGTGATATGCAAATGCAACTTCAAACTTTAGAATAGGAGTAATAGTTTTCAATTTTAATAATTATTAAGACCTCTCCCCCCCCCCCCCCTCCAAATTCCCCAAACTTATGTCCAAACTCCAAAGTCCTTGTGTCCTACTAAATTTTTTGAGATAATAATTGTAGTCTTATGTGTTTTCCTTGTCAGACCGGAAGGAATTGCTCAAGAAGTAGCTTTGTGTCGGCAGAAGACCGTACTTGATATGAAGGAGAAGATATGGAAGGTGGGAGGAGAATAACAACGAGTCCACCACCTTGCAGAGTGTTGGCCAGCAACCTCACAATGGGTTGCTCAACAAACTTCAAAGGCGTTAGATTTCTTCTCGTAAAAATCCTTTCGTAATTGATATGAATGAAGCTGTAGACAGGGCTAAGGAGAAGATATGAAAGGTGGGAGGAGAATAACAGCGAGTCCACCACCTTGCAAAGTGTTGGCCAGCGACCTCAAAATGGGTTACTCAACAAACTTCAAAGGCGTTAGATTTCTTCTCGTAAAAATCCTTCTGTAATTGATATGAAGTTGTAGACATGGCTAAGGAGAAGATATGGAAGGTGGGAGGAGAATAACAGCGAGTCCACCACCTTGCAGAGTGTTGGCCAACAACCTCACAATGGGTTGCTCAACAAACTTCGAAGGCGTTAGATTTCTTCTCGTAAAAATCCTTCCGTAATTGATATGAAGTTGTAGACAGGGCTAAGGAGAAGATATGGAAGGTGGGAGGAGAATAACAATGAGTCCACCACCTTGCAAAGTGTTGGACAACAACCTCACAATGGGTTACTCGACAAACTTCAAAGGCGTTAGATTTCTTCTCATAAAAATCCTTCCGTAATTGATATGAAGCTGTAGACAGGGCTAAGGAGAAGATATGGAAGGTGGGAGGAGAATAACAATGAGTCCACCACCTTGCAAAGTGTTGGACAACAACCTCACAATGGGTTACTCGACAAACTTCAAAGGCGTTAGATTTCTTCTCATAAAAATCCTTCCGTAATTGATATGAAGCTGTAGACAGGGCTAAGGAGAAGATATGGAAGGTGGGAGGAGAATAACAATGAGTCCACCACCTTGCAGAGTGTTGGCCAGCAACCTCACAATTGGTTGCTCAACAAACTTCAAAGGCGTGAGATTTCTTCTCGTAAAAATCCTTCCGTAACATGCGCCTCACGGTTCGCCCCTAATCTATTTGTTTTTTTTTCTTAAAATAAGATTAGCTCTTGCTGATCGGGGTACATTAGCTCTTATAGCTTGTCAGTATAGTTTGACTCATTACTTTCTTATAATTGACCACACTTGTATGTACTTAAGAAAACCTGCTTCACTGAACATTTTCATGTGATGTCAGGAAGCTGCAAACTTTTTCATGAGAAAGGTCATTTGGCCACTAAAAATCAAAGCGTTGATAGTTTATTTATGCTGGAATAGTTAGTGTTGATGAGAATATACCGGAGAATGAATTTTGCAGAGAAAAGAAAGTTCATCTTTTCAGAGATTTAAACTTCATGGTTAAGTCTGAAAACGTTTTTTTGGTTTGTGGATGTTATTAAGTGTCTATTCCTAAAAGAATGTGTCTATTAGGAGAAGTCATCTCTGACCGGACTACTAAAGTATTGTAAAACACGGTGTCTCCTCCAAAATGGATACAACACACAGACGACTGACTCTTCTCTCCTCAAAATACTCATTACAAAATACAATTTTGTTCTTATGAAAAATTCAAGTTAATTGCTGAACTTGAATTTCATAGGCTTTATAAGATTCTGGAGGAATTCTGCCACCATACTTGCAGCAACGAACTGGGAGGCTTTTATTTCTTAAGGACAAAGATTCAGATTTTTTCTTCCCCACTTTTGAAACTTATTTTTCTAACAGTTTCAAACTATATGTTACTATTGATTGCTCCTTTGTAATCCTTTCATCTAGCTTGCAAGTGAAATGAAAAGGGGTAATCATGTTACATATTTAAGGATACCACAGTGTTTCACCTGGAATCTGAGACATAATATCCAAAGGAGAAAGATGGATTATAAATATCAAAACATGTTTCTTTTCCTTCACCCTTCAATGTTTCAAACAACCAGCGAAAAGTTTCATTATGAACTGCAACACCATGATGTCCTCAACGTTGTAGAAAATGTAAAAACCACATAGAAAATGATTAGCTTGAGTACCTTTAGCAGGGTCTCCATTTGTTCTTTGTGGATCTTCTTAAGCTTTCCTTCTGTATCAGTATATGTGATATAGTGGAACCATGCGATATGTGTTGAAATAGATTCCACATAAATCCTATTAGAGAACTTTTCTGGTACATGTTTTGTCATCTTTGTTCTAAGTGTGGTTCAAACCAAGGTTGTGGCCTAGTGGTCAATGAAGTGAGTTGAGAACCATGAGGTCTCAGATTCAAATCCCAGCAAAATTAGTCGAGGTGAACACAAGCAGGCCCGAACACCACAATTATAACAAAAACAAATTATATGCTGGCTGCTGCAAGAGCTTGATTTTTTTAATTAATATTTATCAGGAAGAATATGATACTCATGAACCAAAGGGGTATTGTCCATTAGTTTTGCCTTTCTTGATGAAGAGAACGAAGGTTGTTGAGATCGTTGCAGCCCGTGACATTGTATTTGCACTTGCATATTCTGGAGTATGTACAGCTTTTAGTAGAGGTAATGGGACGTGGATCTCTTTTGACTTGATAAACTTGACTTGTGGTTACTGATTCTTTGAAGAGCTAACTTGTGGTGGTGTAAGTGCAGAGACAAATGAAAGGATCGGTTTCTTGAATTTAAGTCCTGAAGAAGTGATCAGAAGCTTGTTCTACAATAAGAAAAATGATTCTCTAATCACAGTATCAATTTATGCTTTAGATAACTTCAGTTCGTTGAAATGCTGATCTACAAGGATTGAGTACGTAAAACTGCTCCTTTTTTTGTGATCTTCCTTCTTTTTTATGGTTTAGCTTTCGAAACCCAATTTATGGCCTGAGTTCATCTTCACCATATCCGTATCATTGTTGTGATCATATGAAATATGGATATGTAGATATGTACAGCGTGGCAAGGCCGATGTAGGTTTCCCCCTTTTTGAATCAGAGTCTCTGAAATTGCCTGGTTTTGTAGAGTTTGATGACGTAAATGGGAAAGTGCTTACTTACTCTGCACAAGACAGGTATCCAATCTTTTCCTGAATTACCAAGTATATTAATATTGGATAAGATTATCCACACTGACATTGGCTTTTCTTTTTTGTTTTCCTAGTATTTACAAGGTCTTTGACCTAAAAAATTATACGATGTTGTACTCTATATCGGATAAGAATGTACAAGAAATAAAAATTAGGTAATTTTCTCTTATCCCTACTCCCAGGTTTTATTCAAAAAAGGAAACAGGACACTGCTCATTGTCCTCACTCTATAGAGGAGGAGAAATCTCTTTAGAAATAAAATCTAGTCAAGAGAATAGAGAGATTCTTGTTTCCTGGTCATGATCATTGTGTTGTGGTAAGATATGGAAACTAATATTCCTTCTTACACACTGAAGGTGCGTACCCTTGTTTTACTGAAGAAAAATAGATGGTTGCAACCTGGGCTGAAGCTAAGTTTGTGTTCGGTCTTAACTATAATATACGTCTCAGTTCTCATTTGTCACCAGCTACTGCAGCTCGTTAGATAAAAAATTCCTACTAGGACTGATTTTTTCAATGAAATGCATAAAGAGTTGGTGCCTGGAATAATCTGGTGTCACCTTCTTCCATATATATAAGTTGTTGCAGCTAATGCAATTCTCATTGGTCTTATATATGAAGCTTCATCTCGAGTGAAGAATGTGCTACTGTAACTCATCTGACCAGAAACATCTGTTTCATGTATCAGTATTAGCTGCTCAGTTTCTAACCAGAGTATACCCAGAAAAGAAGCTATCAAAGAATTGGTAATTGATCAGACTCTCCATATTCTTAGCAGAGAATAGAGTTAGTATCATCTACCATTACCCATTGCGATGATCTATCTTTAGTAAATAGCCTACCGGAATGCATTGATTGCTCTATATGAAATACGATGGAAAAACTTTATCTACTGAGTAATTGATTAAACTCATCGCCTTCATTAAAGTATTGTCAGGTCATTAGTTGAAAGGTGTTTTTTAGTATAATTGTGGTGTATTGTGTGCACCTTGATTAATCCACCCAATACTTGCTACCTCCAATAGCACTAGATACCGCGGTATTCTTCCTAACAAGGTTAAGGGTTTGGGAAGAATTCACTTAGAGGAGCCTTTATTGGGATTCGAACATTGGTTTCAAGATTTTTACTTCGACTCTTTGACTGATAGGCCACCCTGTATTGGTTGTTGAAAGTATTAAGTGATCATATACTTAGTATTGTTAGGGATCAAGTGGTTACAATAAGCATTTATTAAGATTACACAGAAGCTGGTTACTTACGAGTATTTACATATTTTCGCATTTAAAGTGGGTGATTTATGAGCGTTACTCTAATTTTTGGTGAAGATTAGGTTGCTTCCTTATTGGTCTCAGTGGCAGATGTAGGATTTTGACACTGGGTTTTTTTACTTCAGAGAGTGGGTTCGAAAATATATATGTACACACACAACATACTCTCTCTATACTTGCTTTTCACACAGATATATGTAGGATTCGAACCGAAAGCCATAGATTCGGTAGAATCCAGAACCCGTATTGGATCTGCCACTTATTGGTTTATCCAGCCTTAGCTAAGGTGGCTACATCTAGGCAGATCTTCTTCTGTTTACCCTAAATTTCTTCGCTATTGCCGTTCACGTGCTACAATGAACATCTCATCTTCTTCACATGTCTAAATTCTGGTTCTTTGACCGTCAAACTTTCTCCAATGCTTTAGTTGTTAATTAGCCATCTCTGTTCACTGCTCTCAAGTTTTCTTGGCTGTTTTGTACACAAATCACCTTAAATGTTCAATTCTTCTGCTGTCAAAATTAAGCCTAGTCACCATACACTGATACTACATAACGTACCAGCACATTAGTGATAATAAAGAAGTCCTGAAGAAGTAGAAAATCTATAGTATCATTTGATGAAAAGACTTGCACACTGCTATTTGGAAAGTTACACTCTTTAGCTGTATCATGTAGCACTGGAAGTTAAGAGTCATATTTCTCAGAATTGATAACATCCGAGATTATGCAGGATTATACATAAAAGATCCTCTTTTGGTTATCTCTTTAGCCCTATGTCTCTGTAAGAGTTAAGATCTTATGCTATTTATTCTGGACTTATTTTGGATGCCAGATAAATTTGGATGCCTTTTGGCTTTTAGATTTTTATGAAAGGAAAACAAATAGATTTCTTAAACATCCTGCGAGTTAAGGAAAAACATCTCTGCGAGACATTTTAAGTAAGGATGATTCTGTTCCTCAGAAGGACTTTGTCTGAGATATCTAAAGTAAGAGTCATTCTGTTGAATTTTGGACCGAGAGTGGATTTCTCCTAGGCAGTGATCCCAATATTCTAACATGGACCTTATGCTATGTATATTCTCGAATCTTGAGCTTAAGATTTCGTGCGTAAGAGAGATAATTGGTGGTATTTGTCTTTGAGCAAGGTTGTCTTTGGTGTAAATTTATTAGTTCATGTACTATATAAGCTTTCTTTCCTTATTACTGTTGTTTAGTGGTCTCATTATTATTGCTATTCAGTGGTCCATAATATCTATTGACAGTCCTTTTCTACAACAGTCCAGGTATTATGTTACTGATTTTCACTCGAGCTCAGAGTTATGTTCCACTAAAGATATTGTCTATAGAAGATGGGACAGTTCTTAAAGATTTCAACCATTTACTTCATCGAAATAAGAAGGTTGATTTCATTGAACAATCAATGAGAAGCTTCTTGTCAAACAAGAAAATGAGAATCTCCAAATTCTAGATGTATGTTGGATTCCTAACCTGCTTTTTATTACTTTCTTTGCCTGTATTACACTCAGCGAGTTGACTTCCTTTGTTGTACAGGTTTGCAACGCTGAGCTGAAAGAGGTTAGCAGAACTGCGTTTATGACTCCATCCACATCTATATTTGTATGAGAACCAGTTGTTCCTGACATTTAGGAATCGAACCATTGCTGCATGAAATTTTCGTGGAGAACTTGTAACTTCTTTTGAGGATCACCAATTGTGGCATCCAGACTATAATACTAACAACATTGATATTACTAGTGATCAGGACCTGATCATATCTTACTGCAAAGTGGATTCTGAGGATCAGTGGGCTGAGGGGAATGGTAAATTCTCTACTCCTTCTCCTCCAATCTGTTGCAAGTACATTGTACATTAAAATTAAGATCTACTATCGTACTTGAATGCCAATTGTGAGTTGACATTTAAGCTATTTTTCTTATATACCATTTTTGTTGATGCAA
The DNA here is from genome assembly GCA_029783415.1 of Anisodus acutangulus. Lineage (NCBI taxonomy): Eukaryota > Viridiplantae > Streptophyta > Magnoliopsida > Solanales > Solanaceae > Anisodus > Anisodus acutangulus. The sequence goes on along the minus strand of CM056498.1, from coordinate 25,182,709 downwards.
TTTTTAGCAACCTATTATGATAGGGAAGGAAGGTGACATAGATTATTTTGGTCAAATATTCTTTTCACTAAGACAATTAAATCTCTAGATGGTTTTTTTGGGAAAAGGGCAAGTATTATGAAGCATCATGAATTACAACAACAACATACCCAATGTAATTTCACAAGTGGGGTCTGGAAAGGGTGGGATGTATGCAGACCTTACCCTATCTTTGTGGGGTAGCGTGTCTATTTTTGATAGACCCTTGGCTCGAAAATAGGAAAGAATTCGAAGCATGTCAAGAAAGAAAAGGATTCGAAACATAATATCAAGAAACAAATGACAACACAATAGCAAGATATAAAGCAAATGAAGCAACAAATATTGAAGCACATTAAAGAAAGGATACTATGTGATTACTAACTACTATTACTAATAAGGAGAACACTCAGCTACCTTCTAATTTTCTAGCCTAATCTTCGACCTACACATCTTCCTATCTAGGGTCATGTCCTCACTAATCTGAAGTTGTGTCATGTCATGTCTAATTATCTTTCTTCCGTCCTTCTTCAGTCTACTTCTAACTCTCCTAACTCCTATTATAGTCGACCTCTCACACCTCATTACTGCCGCATCTACACACCACCTTTTCACATGCCCAAAATATCTCAGTGTCGCTTCCTTCGTCTTGTCCGCCACGGTGGCCACTTCCACCTTGCTCCGTGTAACTTCATTCCTAATAATATCCCTCCTAGTTTTCCCACACAAACATCTTAGCATCCTCATATCTGCTACACTTATATGAACGTGGGCATTCTTTGACTGACCAACACTCTGCCCCATACAATAAAGTCGGTCTGACCACCATTATATAGAATTTACCTTTAAGCCTTGACAGGCATTCTTATCACATAGTACCCGGATGTGAACCTCCATTTCACAGACCCCGCCCCAATACAATGCGCAACATCATCATCAATCTCCTCGTCTCCTTCGATTATGGACCCAAGATACTTAAAACTTTCTTTCTTGGGTATGACTTGTGCATCGATCTTCACTTCCACCTCCTGCTTCACGTCACTAAACTTGCACTCCAGGTACTCTGTTTTAATCCTGCTTAACCTGAAACCCTTAAATTCTAAGGTCTGTCGCCAAACTTTCAGCCTAGCATAATTCCACCATGGCACTTGCCCTTGCATATGCCGTGTCAATTCGTCCATCACTAATACAAATAGGTACATGCTAAGGGTTGATCCCTTGTGCAACTCTATCATGACCGAAAGTGCTCTGAGTCACCTCCCACTATTCTAGCCCGAGTGTTGTCTCCATCGACATGTATACCTCTAGACTCCAGGTATTTCCAAAACACCTCCCTAGGGACTTTATCGTACGCCTTTCCAGGTCAATGAACATCATGCATAAGTATCTCTTCCTATACTGCTCCAGTAATCTCCTTACAAGATGATTGGTTTCTGTAGTTGATCGCCCCGGCATGAATCCAAATTAGTTCTCGGTGATAGACACACCCCTACTATCCTCATCTCGACCACATACTTCCAAACTTTCATAGTATGACTTAATAGCTTAATACCTCTATAGTTGTTGCAACTCTGAATATCAATTCATGAAGCAGCATGACTTGTGCTTAAATATTTACAAAAAGACCACCCTTTACATCAGATCAGCATGGACTCTAGTGTGTCTAATATAGATTCTGCAACATTAATCAAATCTTCGTTACACCATAAAGAAAACAAAAGTATACAATTATGTTTTTTTAATCTCCTATGTATCTTCAAAGCATCTTGCATTGCTCTCTTTCCAATTAGTCCACCAGATAGTAGCATGGATAGTTGTCCACCATTTGCGTAGTTCTTTTGACAAGTCCCTTCTACACCAGCTTAACATCAAATCAATTGTTTCTTCAGGCGTTGTCCATTGTAATCCCATTATATTCAGAATAAGTTCTTAGTTGTGGAACAATAGGGAAGTGCAGAAACATATGGTTGATGGTTTCTGAATTTGATCCACAGAGATGGCAACTCTTACAGAGCTGAAAACCTTTGTGAAGCATGCTTTTCTTGTAAGTAGCCGATCAAATCAAGCCACTTTCAATGGTGACTTCGACCTCCATGTGTCCATGAGTTACTACTCCGAGGATCAGCAACTAAACTTGTAGTAAGAGTTGACAGAATAAGATCCAGAGTTCTGTAGTTCCCAAAAAAAATTATCCTCAGTGTTTGGAAAAGGATTGGAAAGGCTCCAGTCTCCAGTTGACTGATGAATTATGAGAATCCTTTTACCAAATGTTTCTGATAAAATCTTAGTGTTGATTAATTAGTGGTGCCTTTTTAATGTTTAGACAGATTTACCTCACACTAGCAATGAATTTTGATGGAATAGAGTGTTGAATAAACCAGTGCAATAAGAACTACTGCCAAAAAAAGAAAAAGCAACAACAATAATAATTAGAAAATAAATTTTCTTCTAGACAAATTTGAAAATATTTAGAAAAAAAACTTGTGAAAGCAATGGCAGTGCCAAAGAAGACAAAGATGGTGGCTCAAAGAAGAAAATGAAGTCTCACAAGATGAGAAGCTCAGTTGCAGAGGCACTCAAAAAGATAAATTCCCTTTTCTACGATGAAGAATGTAATGAAGTATATATTGGTAATAGTCATGGTCTGGTTCATGTCTGGTCTAACTAAAATTGGATTCTTTTGAAGTCCCATCAAGTATGTGCTACTCATAGTTGTTCCTGGCTTTGGGTATTTTTTTCCCCACACAGCATAAAGAAGCACACCATATACTTAATTATTCTAGCATGGAAGATTTTACTGTTGTAAATGAAAATAGACTATCTTGTGATAGCTTCGTTCGGATGTAGAGACCATAAATCTACAGTTGGAAAAGGTTTTTTGCATATACCTTGAGTTACTATGATCTGTACAAATTGGAACAATATATTTGGTTGTATTAAGCTACAGTAGTGGCCTAGCGCTTATCCACAAGCATAACTGAGACTTCTCCCATTTCTCTATGTTGAGACGAGATCATTTTTTCGTGAGTTTCATACTTCACCTATTCATTGTAAACCCTTTACCTACCTAAACTATCACTTTGTTTGTATCAAAACACACATCTATGCTGAGTTGGCCAAAAATTTGTTCCCAATCAACGTGTGTGTAGGACAACTCAATATTGAGGTGTTTTTTTTATACAAATGGAGTGATAGTTTAGGTAGGTAAATTGAACAATGGATAGTTGAGGCGTAAAACTCGTGAAAAGGTGATAGTTTAGGTATTTTGTTTACCATTAACTCTACAACAAAACATCTGTATTGACAAACTATATATGCAATGCATCAGTTGTAGTCGAAGAAAGCAGACTTCACTCATCAAGGCATAATAATCTGAAAGGAGCAGAAGAAGTGGTGTAGCATTCATCAGCCCACCTGTTTTGTTGAGTGCTCCACAGTAGATGCCAATTGACAAAATCGTAATGAGCTGCCTATCCGCAAGAATGCATATCCAACAAACGAGTGTGCTTCCATTAATAGTCTCAACAAATCATATTACTTGGGGCTTTGATGTTCTGATGAAGCTACTTTCCTATGCTATTATTCCCTTCTAACAGCCTCTTTATTACTCCCATATAATTCACCATCTTCCTTTATCACCCAAACAAATAAAAAATAACGAAATCCTATATTCTATGCCAGTGCCAACTCGTCACGTTTTTAAGATCTATCAAGATTTATCCTATCTGCTCAGTTATTAACCAAACAAAATAAAGAGGAAAGAAAAACAAAGAAAGGACCATTAGGATGAACAATCGACATGTACTACTAGAAAAGAAATGAATATGCAACATGCTATATACTGGAAGACAAAAGAGATGGAATGGTGAGATGTACTGAAATTGTTTTGATGATTACCAAAGACTTGGAAGAACCAGGCCCATTTATCATATTGTTCATGGTATCATACCAAGGCAATTATCTCACAAACAAATAAAAAACTAGGTGTCTGTGCATACTGTTGATCAAAGGCAACTACCGTTGTTTGTACTTGTGTCCGATGGTCTGAACCTTAGTTTTAATTGGCTTCCTTAGGACGGGGTGAGGTTAATCCTGAACATACAGAGCCCCTTTCAAACTGGTTCCTCCAATAGTTGTTTATCATAAAGAGCATTTGTACAACAGTTCGAGACAATTTCAAGATGAACTGTCGGCCAATATTTGATTATATAAGCAATCTTAGTTGTCATGGTGTAGACTGACGAGTCATTTGGCATTAATTTCCCGAACTAGAATAGTTTATAAGGATAATGAATGGCCCACAACGATCTTCGGACCACTCAATAGTCCTTATGTAATATTTTAACTTCAAGGCCGAATCTTCTTGGGTGATGTTAATCAATATACTTAATTTTTGGATCTTAATAAGGTTCCCCATTAATACCTTTACTCCATATCACAATACCTCCCAATGGATTCTAGACGGGGCTCTTTGTCTTGACGTTCCTTCAATTCCCAATATAAGAAAGAGTTCATTTACCTTCTGCTTTGGGTAATTATCATCATCTGGTTTCTATTGTTGTTGGCCACCTATTACCTCTTCGGGTTGATTCTTTCCTGTTGCCATCATAGTGGCCCTCCTTTTTAGCGGTACACAACCCTTGTTACACCCCGTAGTTTTGCATTACGTCGTGTCGTTAATTGATACATAAGTCTTGGGAAGAAGTACGACCTTACGAAAGGATAACCGAGGTTTATAACTTGTTTACGAAAGTTTCAGAGTGGTTGAAAGTTAAACGGATCAAAGAAAATATGTTTCGACGAAATCGGGGACTGGGGTGATTTGACGAGATATTTGATGGACCGTTAAACTGCCAAGGGGAGCCATCAAAAGGCCTAAGAATTTATGATCTCATGTGGCAGATCGACGACCAGGATTGATGGATTATCAAAGTACGACGGTAGAATTTTTTGACGGGTTATATATGGGTTGAAGGATTTGGGAGTTCATTTTCCTCCATGATCAAACCTAAAACATCCTAGAAATCCTCTATAAGGTTCCTAGTCACTCTAAGATCAATTCCTAAGCAAATTACGTAAGATTAATGATACTAATGTCGTGATAATCATAGGAACTATCTTCGTCATATCGAGTAGGGTTTGGAAACCCTTAAAATTGGGGCAAGCTACTGTTTTGAGAAGGTTTTGCTTGCGTTGATGTAAGAATTATCCTCCTTTATCTATATATGCTATTAATTAATGATTTGGGATAAGTTGTGAAATGATTTTCATAACCGAAACCCGTAAACTTATGAAGTTAAGATATGTTGAGTTGTGGGCTATTTTTGTTGGAATTATAAGTTGAAGTTGATTAATATATTGATTTTTGGTATTGTAAACCTAGGAAGGTATGTTTCAGAGAATCATGGGGCCAAATTTACATAAATATTCCCTTTCGTTAAACAAGAATAAAAAACTTCTAAGTTAAGGCGGTCGCTAAGATACCTAAGTAAAATTCCTTATCGAATATGTAGATGTTGATATCAACCCTTGTTTGTTATAGATAATCGGCTGTGAAGTGCACGAGAGCTTATAGCACGACGTATAGCTTCATGAATAAGGTATGTGAAGGCTATCATTTTCTTTTGTTTTTGGCATGATTCCTTATGAGCTAGTTCTGATTCCAGCGCACAAGATGTGCTAGCCACAAAAATTGTAATTGAGTTATCATGACCCTATTTCAGTAATATTTCCTTATTGAAAACAAGTCATAGTAGCCATGTTTAGCTATGTAATTAAAAATGATAGAAAACATGACTAGAAGCTATAGAGAAGTAGAGCTACCTTTAGGGATATGATATTGCCTTCGGGGTTATTGACACTGCCTTCGGGGCTATGATACAGCTTGCCTTCGAGGGTATACAGATATGCACATTGCCCTAAGGGATATACAGATTGCCTTCGGAGCTATACAAATATGCGCATTGCCCTCAGGGCTATACAGATTGTCTTCGGGGCTATTGGCCATACAGATTGCATTCGGGGCTAAACAGACGCGCGCTCGCCTGCGGGGCTATATAAGTACAACATGCCTTAGGGACTATGCATTCACATATAAGTGCATTATATGAGGCTAAGTAGCAGATATTAGGTTACGTAGCTAATAGACAACAAAAGCAGGTAAGTGTAGCCAGATCTACTTTTACTAGCTCTTCGATTTATATTCATATTGCTTATATTTCAGTTCAATTCAGTTTCAATCGCCTTACATACTTAGTACATTATCTCGTATTTATGTCCTTTTGCCTGGGGACACTGTGTTGCATGACATCATGTTCAGAAAGGTTTCAGGAGAGATCGCACCAGTAGGACCCACTGAGTATCAGCTTTTGTGGTAAGCTCTATGTCATCCGGAGTTGTCAGGTCTAGTTTTTGGTATGTTTATAGATCACAGGTAGATTAGGGCCCTGTCCCGGTGATGATATAGTTATGACTCGTTAGAAGTTTGTAGACGTGTTTGTACTTAGTAATGTCGGTATGGTAGCCTCGTTGGCCATTGTATATAGTCTGTTTTGGATTTTGCTGTGTGCAGGCATGAGGTTAAGCCTTGTCGGCCGCCCAATCATGTATATGTATGTGCAGGGACAGTCCCACTTTAGTCAAGATGATTTCTAATTACCAATATTTCAATCCATGGCTTTGTCGGCCTAAGTTAAGATTGTTTTTTTTGTAGGGCCTCATGGGCCCAGTCCGCCTTTAAGGCTTAGAATATGAGCTCAGTTGATACGCTCGGACCTAACAATGTGTCCGGTGCCAGCCACACCTCACCTAGGTTGGGGTGTGACAAATTGGTATCAGAGCAGTTCAGTCCTAAGAGTTTACAAGCTGTGTCTAGTAGAGTCTTGTCTATGTATGTGTTGTGCACTACATTTTTAGACAGAAGGCTACAGGGCATTTTAGAGTTGGTTACCCTTCTTTCTGATCTTAGATCGCGCTATAGAGCTGAGTATGAGCAAGTCAAGTCTAACCCATGTTTCCTATACATATTATTCAGAAATAACCAATACTAAATGAGTTTTAGCTACCTAGAGAGTTGGTGCAGAGGTAGGAGAGGGCACGAGTCGGGCACCGCCTTACACTGAGAACCGATATGAGTCCCAGGGATAGACACCCCCTCAACCGCCCCTACCTCCTCCATCATCAGATGATCTTCCTAGAGACGCGTCACTGCCAGTTCAACCTCTAGTCCCTCCTCATGCACCATCTGACCAGAATATCATGAGTGTAGTGAACTTGTTAGCTCAGAAAATGGCAACAAAGAGAAAGTCAGGAGTGCCAGCTAGCGTCGGAGTTCTAGAAGGACCCGAAAGTTCGAGGGTTAGAGAGTTTATATTATTGGACCCTCCAGAGTTCACAGGGTCAAATGCGAACAAAGATCCTCAGAATTTCACAGACCATCTTCACCGAATCTTCAAAGTCATGCATGCTACAGAGAAGGAAGTAATAGAGTTAGCAGCGTTCAGATTGTGCGATATTTCTATCCTCTGGTATGAGGCATAAGAGTTGTCTAGGGGAGAGAATGCCGCGCTATCTATTTAGGAGGAGTTTGTAGAGGCCTTTCTATACCATTATCTGAGAGGCCCGAGTTGACCAGTTCTTGAGTCTTCAACAGGGGAATATGAGCGTTCGAGAGTATAGTCTTTGATTTGACTTTTTGGCAAGGTATGCCCCAGCTTTTGTTGACACTGTGTGTGCTCGGATTTACTAGTTCATATCAGTCATAACACCGGAGTATATTGAAGCATGTACTACAGCTGTCATGTACGAAAGCATGTATATCTCCCGGATAGAGGGAAATATGGCATGGCCAAACCAACAGACTCGGTAGAAGGATCGTCTGCTTCAGTACACCCCCAGGTCAAGGGTCCCAATTTTTTGCTAGTAGAGGTCGAGGTCACGGTGGAACCCCAAATTTAAGCAGTAGTCAGAACCGCATCTACGCTTTAGCCTGTCGACAGGATCCTGAGTTTCCTCCAGATGATACCATATGCATAGTAAACTCGCACTACTTAGTGAACATACTTGGATAAGTTCCAATTTTACTTTACCTATAATGCCTAGTTACTTATAAAAAGATTGATATATTATAGGAGTTGTGAACTCAGCCGTTTGTAGTATACAATCCAAGGGTTAGGTTAACTAGTACTAGATAGTTTTGCAGAACTGATGCATAACCAGCAGACCTCAGTCGATTCTATAAGAATTGAACCCAACCGCCATATATATGAAAGGTAAAGAGACTAGATGAGAAAATGGACCTAAGAAGAGATAAGGAACCTTTAACTTCCGAAGAAGAACATAGATTAGAAAAAGACTGTGCGTCTTATACAAATGAAATTCAGGGAAACGATAGCTATAGACCTACTTAGAGAATCACGACCTTTTCCAATGGGAGAAATAATAGAGTTAAGTATTCTAGGTTGAAGACCTAAGGAAAGGCGACCTACGTATATAGAATGAGATTAGAATATGCTCAACTAGAGAAATTAGAACCATAGTTGAGTCGACAAGAGAAATGAGCATAATGTAATCTGAGGCCCCATTTGAGAATTATATGCTCGGATATTTCGAAAAAAAAGATTCTTCATAAAAATCCCTAAGGGCTAATATTCGAAGGCCGAAGAAGATATGCAATCCAAATATCCTTATTTATTTCAGTCTTCAGGGATTAATGTTGAGGCAGATACGACAAATGTAGATCAGAATACGACATAGGACAGTTAAGGTGAGTTATGGCTAACCCTATTTATAATTGCTTAAATAGATGGTCGTGTCAAGACAAGTTATTCATATTTTATAATTGCTTGTATATTTGGATTGTTTACCAGGTTTCGAATAGTCTGATTTACAAAGAAAACTCTGCCAAATTTTTTAGAACCCTCAAAAGTTAAGAATACCATTAACATTTGCGGACGAATGTTCCAAAGGGGAGAAGGATGTTACACCCTGTAGTTTCGCGTTCCGTCGCATTATCGATTGATAGTTAACTCCCAAGGAGAGGTACGACCTTACTAAAGGATAACCAAGGTTTATAGCTTGTTTACGAAAGTTTCGGAGTGGCTGAAAGTATATTAAATAAAATACGTTTCGACGAAATTGGGAACTGGGTTAATTTGACGGGATAATTGATGGACCGTCAAAGGGATTGACAGAAAGTCAAACTGCCAAGGAAAGCCATCAAAAGTCTAGAGAATTTTTTATCTCAGGTGGCACATCAATGTTCAGGATTAACAGACCGTTGATCCCACCATCAAAGTACGGCGGTGGATTTTTTTCGACGGGTTAGATACGGGTTGAACAATTTGGGAGTTCATTTTCCTCCATGATCAGACCTAAAACATCCTAGAAATCATCTCTAAGGTTCCTAATCACTCCAAGGTCAATTCCTAAGCAAATTACCTAAGATTAACGATACCAATCCCATGATAATTATAGGAACTATCTTCATCATATCGAGTAGGGTTTGGAAACCCTTGAAATTTGGGCAAGCTACTATTTTGAAAAGGTTTGGCTGCGTTGAGGTAAGAATTATCCTTCTTTATCTATATATGCGATTAATTGATGATTTGGGATAAATTGTGAAATGATTTTCGTAATAAAAACCCATGAACTTATGAAGTTACGATATGTTGAGTTCTGGTTTTTTTTTTTGGAATTGTAAGTTGAAATTGTTTAATATATTGATTGTTGGTATTGTAAAACTAAGAATGTATGTTTTAAAGAACCGTCAAGACAAATTACATAAATACCCCTTTCGTTAAACAAGAATAAAAGCCTTTTTAAGTCAAGGTGATCGCTAAGATACCTAAGTAAAGTTCCTTATCGAATATGGATTAGATGTTGATATCAACCCTTGTTTATTATAGATTATTAGTAGTGAAGAGTACGAGAGCTTATAGCACGATGTATAGATTTGTAACAAGGTATGTGAAGGCTATCATTTTCTTTGTTTTTGGCATGATTACTTATGAGCTAGTTCCGATTCCAGTGCACAAGATGTCTAGCCACAGGAATTGTAATTGGGTTATCATGACCCTATTTTAGTAATATTTCCCTATTGAGAATGAGTCATAGTAGCCATGTTTAGCTAACTAATTAAAAATGATAGAAAGCATGACTAGAAGCTATAAAGAAGTAGAGTTGCCTTCAGGGATATGATGTTGCCTTTGGGGCTATTGACACTACCTTCGGGGCTATGATATAGATTGCCTTCACATTTATACAGATATGCGCATTGACTTCGTGGCCATACAGATTGCCTTCAGGGCTATACAGATATGTGTATTGCCCTCGGGGCCATACAGATTGCCTTCGGGCTATTGGCCATACAGATTGCATTTCGGGGCTAAACAGATATGTGGTTGCCTATGGGGATATATAAGTACAACTTGACTTTGAGTCTATGCATTCAAATCTAAGTGTCTTATATGAGGATAAGTAGCAGATATTAGGTTTCGTCGCTAATAGACAACAGGAGCAGGTAAGTGTATCTAGTTCTAGTTTCAGTAGCTCTTTAGTTTATATTCAGATTGCTTATATTTCAGTTCAATTCAGTTTCAGTCACCTTACATACTCGGTACATTATCGTGTACTAATGTCCCTTTGCTTTGGGACACTGTATTTTATGCCCGCAGGTTTTAGAAAGGTTTCAGGAGAGATCGCACTAGTAGGACCCACCGAGTATTAGCTTTTGTGGTAAGCTCCAGGTCATCCGGACTTTCCAGGTCTAGTTAGAAGATTGTAGACGTGTTTGTACTTAGTAATGTCGGTATGGTAGCCTCGTCGGTCATTGTACATAGTCTGTTTTGGATTTTGCTGCGAGCAGGCATTAGGTTAGGCCTTGTCGGCTGCCCAATCATGTATATGTATGTGCAAGGATAGTCTCGCTTTAGTCAAGTTAATTTCTAATTACTGATATTTCAGTCCACGACATTGTCGGCCTAAGTTAAGATTGTGTTTTTGCAGGGCCTTATGGGCCCAGTCCGCCTTTATGGCTCAGAATATGAGTTCAGTTGATACGCTTGGACCTAACAAAGTGTCGGGTTCCAGCCACGCCTCACCTAGGTTGAGGTGTGACAAACCTATCATCCACTATCTTCTTATTCATTAATTTAGAACTTTGTGCTTCTTATAACGTCTCCTATCTACATACTCTATAAGTTATGCTATTCATTCCAAGATAGATTCATCATTCCTTAGTCATACCCCATATTTGCTCAAGTATCCTTTCTCGATTCGTATTGTCCACTTTCTATCTGCCTTAATTTCCCTCTTTTTATTTAAGTACTGGAAACAAGACATTCTCTCACCTTCGGCGTTATTTCCTTTGTTTCCCTTATTTCTTAGGCGTCTACTATTTTTTTGGCGACTCCGAACTTGTGCCCCTCCGAGAATAATATTTATTCCATACTAAGAGCGCAATACTTGACTCTTGTAACTCCGAGATCCTTTATAAGTCATATTTTATTATATATTCATTGTGTATCTCCTGTATATATTTTCCAAAAGAGATCCTTTGACATACTCATACTATTCCTCAGTATTGCTCATGCTAGGGGTCATCCTACCCCTTTTTCATTGAAGGATTCACCTCTACAAGGTGTTGATCTAATAGATTCCCATGTGGTCGCCGTACTTGAGTTAATGCTTCTACCTTTATTTCCTTACTCCAGCTTCCTTTGCAACCAATGTCCTCAACTCTTATGACCATTATGTTATCCTTCTAGTGGAGTTTCTAGTTCATTCGGCAAATCAAAATTTATCATTATCCGGCCGCTCATATCTTTGTTTCCTTGCTCTTATTCTTTGACTCCTTTCCTTAACGTCCACTTTGGACCATTTTTATCACTTTGTCATATACTTTCATCATGCTTCATTTGTCGTAATTGTACTTACATCTCCTCAAACACCTTGCTGACATTCGTGGCAAAACTAGTGCTTGACGTATTCAAATTCAAATCGTAGTCAGTTTCAATCTTACTACTGATTCGTTTTCCCCCCTTAAGTGGTATTGGAGCTCTTCTTTACCCATCATTCAACCAATTACTTGTATATTACCGACTTGAATTTCTTTAAGGATTCCTCATCTTGATGTATTTCTGGTACCATCACTTATGGACGTCAGGTGTTAATTTTTGGCTAGGAAAGTTTAAGTACCGCTTCTTCACTCATGTCCTTATCTTTAATGGTAATCGTGTTGTTATGGGTACCACCCTAGTCTCGTTATTAATATCCTTGCCATTACAGTCTTTCCACCATTCTATTTGCTTGAGAAACATCCTTCGGCTTAATTACTTTGTCATAACACTTTCACTTGTTTTTATCAGACACTCGTTTACCCCTTATCATTTCTTTTCTGTCATACCAAAACCTTTATCGCAACTTGTTTTCAACCATCTACTCTTGCCCAGGTTGGCTCATAAAATTACACCACAGAATTCGAAAATCTCATCACCTAATATCGAGAACCCTGCTATCTTTTATACCACCCACACACGTATTGCTACAGTAAAATAGGTATGTTGTTTGCCTTTAACTGACAGAACTCATCTTGTCTCATGATATTCCTAAATGGTCCAGTCCTTATAGAAGGGTTGGGATTACTAGTTTGGGCATGACACCTTACACATTTCCTTTAAACATCTCCCGAAACAAGCATTCACCTAATTTGATCTCGGAAGTTCTTCCCCTACCACTCTTTTGGGGCTTCCCTTAATTCTTTGGACCCGAAGGTACTATTTAAATCACGCATTCTTAAAAAATTCTAACATTCCAAAGACGTAAGTCACTAAGAGACAAAGAACATTTTCAGGATGTTCCAACTTCCCAACAATCCATGTTTGTTCGACATTTTCTTTTTGGTCTGATTTTTGACTTGCCATTTCTCACCCCAAGGCTTTGGACGTTCGTACACCATTAGATAGTATATTATCACAAATTCGGAGGTTACCTAGTAATATCATTCGAAAACATGTCATACATTTCGACACTAAACCAGGTTGGGGGTTCCATATGCTTTCCATGATAAGACACATACGTGACTTTAACTACCCAATGGACCAAAAGTTTTCTCTTCAGTTGATATCATTACATCCACGATTCTTTCTTATCAAAATATTATATTCTATGGGAAATTCAGAAGACCATATCTCAAAATGGTATCACACGTCTAGAATATTAGAATAAATCCCTATCGCGCATGTAAAATATAAGAAAATCAATGGCATACCTGCTTTCGTCTGCTCTCCTTGGGTAGCATAAAAACTCAAGGCTATATCCTCGTTCTCCTTTTTTCTCATGTGAGCTAACCCGGGACACTCTCATATTTTATGTCCTCGATTACCACACCAATAACAACCTCTTGTTCCCTTACGACAAGGTTCAGCATGCATCCATCCACACATCTTACAATATGGCCTAGACACCCCCACCCGGTATGAGCAACCCCTACTCTATTCTTGAAGTATCGAGGGTTGTGACCCCTGCTTTGGACTTAACCGAGAACTCTAATCGTACATAGTCTGTTGTAAACATCTGTCATGTTGGTTATACATCCGAAATCCTTCTTCATTCTGACTCCACCAATACTCACCAACCATTTTACCCCTCTTAGTCCTTTCTCTAACTTCAACTAAGTCAGCACTGCCAAACATCAACTGCCCCTGGTCAACGGGCTCCCTGGGCTGTGAACTTTCTAACCCTTCCAAGGGTCTACTATTATCAATCATACTAGGGCAGTATCGTTCCTGAGAGGCAACCAACTGGAAAAACCTAAACTGACATCCTAACATCATCGTCAGATGGTGATGGGGGTGTATCTGATAGTACGGGGGCGTTTTTCGGTGCCCCTGATCGTATCTGGGTCGAAGACTGACGGGGAGGTAAATCACTCATATCCTTTGATGGGTCAGTCTCTATAGAAGATATATCTCTCGAAGAAGACATCACTGAAATCGTAAACACAATAAAGTTAGAAAGATGATACTTACATCTAAGCTCTAGTGCACGATCTAGATCAAGAAAGAAGGAAATCATCCTAAATGTCGTGTAGCCTCATTGTTATTAGTGTGGCGCGTAATAAACCCAAAACCAAGACTCTACTAGACACGGCTTGTAGACATCCCTAGGACTGGCCTGCTCTGATACCAAATTTGTCACTCCCCAACCTAGGGGGTGTGGCCAGCACCCGGTGTCTTAAGGCCCAAGCGTACCAATCCTGATACCTGTAACGTATTCAACAACATATAGGCTGATAAGGCCTTTGACAAGTGATTACCTGAGAAATGACACAATCACCTGCATGCAGAAAAGGCCAAACATATACATATATATACAACAAGGCCGATATAAACACAACGAGTCTACTGAAAAGGCCGACAAGGCCACACAAGACTACTATATACAAAACGACTGTCTACATGCCTCTAGAGAGTACATCAACAACATCTGGTTGGGACAGAGCCTCGCCATACCTAACTATGTACATATATAAAACAACCTTACCTAATAACACATTGGATTGCTCTGGAAGAAAGGAACGGGACAACCTTCAGTTGAGTCGATTCACCTACTGCGAGGTATCATTTGAATATCTATTTGTACATGCGGGCATGAAACGTAGTGCCTCCGAAAAGGGAAATAAGTACAAAAAATATATTGAATATGTAAGGCAGAAACATATAAACAAAGAATGAAATACGAAGTAAGAGTATAGAAGTCAACCTTAAATAACCTCTGAGGGCACACACTGTCACAATCATAGATATATGTGTGTGTCTGTAAATATTAAGCCACTCATCGAGGCCATATATATATATAATATAGTACCAAGATGCCCTGTGGTCAAATAATGTCATATCATATCGTACCCAGCCTCATTGAGGAATTGTTCGTACCCGGCCCAGATATGGGACTCGGTAATATCAAAACCAACTGCAATGGTGTGCACGTATAAGTGTCTTACCCGATCGACTATAGCGCGACCGGTAAGAAAATAAATACATATATAAGTGCAATGCAAGCAATGACTCTAAAGGGCCTTATGGAGTTGTTAGAGTGACTCAAGGACATTATCCTCCGACTATCATTATGTAACGGTGTTCGTATCAATTGTTCCAAGAGTCAACAAGGATCATAAGAAGATATAAGATTTAAAAGGAACCAAGGCGGGAAGTGTATTCAACAAAGAACAACAATAAGAGCCATGAAACATATATCGATATGAAATAATAAGGTTCATAAGCTTTAATCTCAAGAATAGAGTTCCTTTTTGAAGTGATGTCATTATGGTTACTTTTAGTCATAAATCATGGCAAAAAAATGAATGAAGGAACCTTGCATACCTTGTTGATGATAAATACAATTCCAATGATTCCTTTCTTATCCTACAATTGTCGACCTAAGTAATAAGGACAATCCGTATAAAAATTCATTCAAGAGTCTCAAGAACTTATCGTTGTGACATCTCGTCGAACACTTAGCGTGCTTACTTTACTCTATTGTATTACTATGGCAACTTAAGATATCTTTTCACCTCTTTTACAACAATAACCATACTATCAAGCTCACCACAACCATACTCCATGAAATCCAGTCATAGTTATCTTAAAAACCTCATCAAACTATCCAACAACCAACACACCAACTATTATATTTAACCATAGAGTTTATCTCTATCTATCCATGTTTTACTTTGTACAAATGATTACTTTAAGTTAATATAGACCTAAAAACATGATAGGTATCACGAACTTAACCACAAATAAGCCAACAATCCTTCTACAACAAGCTCCAATTCAATCTCCAAGAAGTCGACAACCTTGTCAAGCAAACTAGAGAGGATTTCAAGATGTTTTTGATCCGTATAAGGGGAAATCACCTTAGATACATGTATATATGTTCTTCAATGGTGGAGAGGCTTTGGGGAGTATTTGTGAGGTGTTGGGAGCTAAAGGGGTTGAGAAAATGAAATAAGAGTGAGTTGGCAGTGAGGTGAAGGAAAAATGGCTTTGATCTGTGGTCTCATCCGCGAGGTGGAATGGGTTCCATGGGGCGATATGTTTAACATATCGTCCTATCTTCGTCAAATCTTGTCGAAATGTAATTTCTTTAATCCCAAGACCTATAACCATGCATAAACCTTCTTAACATCCATTTATGTCATAAACAACCCTTGGAATGGGGCTTGGGTCATCAAAAATTGAATCAATTAATCGAGTTCTCAAACGGACGCGAAACAACGAGTATGACTCGGATTACTTTTGATATACTTCCAATCTTGGCCCAAGGCCTTCCTTTATACTTATTATGAACATCATAACTCTTTTCATCTTACATCAGCTAGACACGACACACTCAACGAACGGGTTTGCGGGCATGAAGGGCTTAACAACTTTTAAACTCTTACGACTTCTCCAAATTTCAACTCAACCATTCCTTACTTTTTCCAATGGAATCCTCTTCCTTATCTTAGGCTTATTAACTTAAGGTACATTCGATATGTGAATTTATGGGGTGTAACACCTCAAGTCAATGACCATGGGAATACGGAAGGTAGTCTTCTAATGAGCTTCAAACACTTTTGAAATGTTCAAAGACCTTCTGATGTATATAAAGAGGGGTGTAAGTGGGTCAAAATTTGGTTGTAATTAGGTCGACACGAAAATGGACTTGAAATGGGTTCTAGGGTGGGATGCTTCTACCGACAGTGTGGTATTTGTGGGGTGTGGACGGGTAGTTTAGGAAGGAGTTGGATTGAGGCATTTTGTGGGGATATTCTAGGTACTATGAGGGTTGTGTTGGTGGTTGGGTGGTGGCAAGGTTTCGGAAATAGACTGGAACAGTGAGGTATCGATAAGGGGTGTTTGTGGATTGTTTGGGTGTTGTCGGGTTTGGACATGTATTTGTGGGTGGTTTCGGTTAGGGACCTTTGGTGTAGGTGTTTGGGAAGTGTTGTGGAGTTGGTGGTAAAAGGAATATGGTGGTTTGTACAAGGAATGGACACGAGGTTTCTAGGTGCAATCTTGGGTGCAAACCAAGTGATAGTCGGTCGATAAGGACAAGGATAGAGACATGAGGTTTTTAATGCTCGAGTCGACATCAAGTGAAGTAGGCCAATTGGACAAGAACTTGACCAAAGATGGAGTACAAACAAAGTGAGGGTGGTTGATAACCTTGTGATAGACCCTTGGCTTGGATTTGGTTAGATCACACAAGTTCCAACTTCCACTTGCACCGAGTGGGGTCCTTAAGCTTATGTTTAGCTAGATCACACAAGTTCTAACCAAACTTACACCGAAGGGAACCTTAGCTTGGGTTCAACTAGATCACATAAGTTCTAGCTAAACTTACACCAATGGTTTGACCCACGAAAGGATAGAAGGCCCACACAAGGACCAACTAAGATAAACAACACACAAGTTGAGTAATTTTGAAATTGAGTAAAACTCAAATATGTTCATTCATCGATAATCGATTTTTACAAAAACGTAAGGTCATATTTATACTAATACATAGACCTTTCTAGAAGACAACTTAATGGACTCTAAGTCAAACCACTCGGCCACAATGGGAAAGGGTTCAACATTCTTGGCTAAATAGGAACAAGTGGGAAAGGGTTTGGGTTAACTTGGGGGACAAGGAGTAGATCAATTCTTCAAGTTCTCTAGGCCACTCTTTTATGTTTTCCATGTAAAGCAATGCATGAACTAGTTAGTTCTTGAATCATTTCCTTGGAGCACGTGTGGAAGCTTCTTGTTCTTGAATCAGTAGGGATTTGGCTTAGCTCCACCCTAAATTGAGTAGAGTGGGCTTAATCAAATGACTGGGTTACCCGGGTGGACAGCCCGAGGTGAACCGTTGTTAACCGTTGGATGACAACGAACCAACTAAATCTTCAACAAGTTCCAAAGAATTATTTTTTGGTTTTTACTGGAGGACGATTGTGAATTCACATAGTTGTCTTTATGCACTGATGCAAGTGTGTGTGTGATTTTTCATTTGGCGAAAGATGATATGCATGAATGACAATAATAATTATAATAAAATAAACACATAAGTAATTAAAGAAATGTTATATTATTGGAATCCTTATGGTTAGAACCTAATTGTATTCCCCAACAAAGTCGACATCAGTTACGGTTCACTTTTACGCGGAGGCATAAAAGCTACTGAATAACTTGTGGGTTCTTGGAATTTATTTATTTTTAGTGTTGTCACCTAATTTATAAGGAAAACTAGAAAAATCATATTTTAAAGGATTTTTCAAAATAAGAGAAAAATCCTAAATTAACCAGAGTTCAGAGTAAGGGTTCAAGTGATCTCCCGGATAAGGTGTTAGGTACTCCGGTATTAAGGATTCGTAAAATATGGTAGACCTCGAATCTTATATAATAAAAATTAGTTTTATTTACTTGAAATATTCAAAATTTTATATATATATATATATATATATATATATTGTCATTCAAATCATTTTCCACCAAAGAAATTAATATTTTACCCAACAATTTAAAAAGTAAACATATTTCCTTTGAAAACCTTCCCTTTGGAATGCAAGATCCTTTGTTTTCATCAAAAGAGATAGTAAAATATTTACAATAACAACAACAACAACAACATACCCGGTGAAATCTCACACCGTGGGGTTTGGGAAGGGTACACAGACCTTACCTCCACCTTGGTAGGTAGAGTGGCTATTTCTGGGAGACCCTCGGCTCAAGACAAAACATAATCACAAGCAAGACAATCAAAATAAAACAAGAGTAATGCAAGAGAAGCGGTCAGACTCAGATAAGGAATTTAAGCAGTATAAAGTGCATTCGAACAAAAGGGAGCAGTAGCTAACACAACTAAATAAGATAAACAAAATACACTAAAGAACACATAACAGCAGAAATCAAACTACAGTGGATTATAAAGCAATAATGTGTCTATACGTGTGATAGGGTAATCGGGTCTACAGTAATAACACTATAACTATCAATCTGTAAGCATAAATAGGACTACACTCGAGTACCTACAACTCTTCTACCCTAATTCATGTCCTCCACAACCCCCTATCTAAGGTCATGTCCTCAGTAAGTTTCACCTGCGCCATATCCCGTTTAATCATCTCTCTCCAATACTTCTTTGGCCTACCTCTACCCCTCCTGAACAAGTCCATAGCCAACCTCTCACACCTCTGCTCTGGGGCATCTATGTCTCTCCTCTGCACATGCCTGAACCATCTCAACCTCGCTTCCTACATCTTATCATCCGTCGAGACCACTCCAACTTTCTCCCGGATATAATTATTTCTAATCCTATCTCTCCTTGTATGCCACACATCTATCTCAGCATCCTCATCTCCGCAACTTTCATCTTTTGTATGTGCAAAGTCTTGACTGACCAACACTCTACCCCATACAACATAATCGGTTTAACCACCACCCTATAGAACTTGCCTTTAAGTTTAACATAATCGGTCTAACCACCACCCTATAGAACTTGCCTTTAAGTTTTGGTGTCACTTTTTTGTCGCACAAGACTCCAGATGCGAACCTCCATTTCATCCACCCTGTCCCAATACGATGTGTGACATCGTCATCAATCTCTCCATTCCCTTGGATAATAGACCCTAGGTACTTAAAGCTTCCTTTATTTGGAATGACCTGAGTACCAAGCCTTACCTACACTCCTTTCTCAGGGTCACTCCTGTTGTTGTACTTGCACTCCAAATATTCTGTCTTGGTCCTACTCAACCTGAACCCTTTAGACTCCAGAGTCTGTCTTCAAACCTCCAGCTTGGCGTTCACTTCCCTGCAAGTCTCATCAATCAGGACAATGTCATCTGTGAATAACATACACCATGATACCTCTCCTTGGATATGTCGCGTCAGTCCATCTATCACTAAGGCAAATAGGAATGGGATAAGAGCTGATCCCTGATGCAGCCCCATCATCACTGGGAAGTGCTCTGAGTCTCCTCCTACTGTCCGTACTCTAGTCTTGGCTCCATCATACATATCCTTGATCACCCTAGTGTATGCCACATGTACACCTCTAACCTCCAAACATCTCCATAGAACCTCCATAGGGACTTTGTCATATGCCTTCTCAAGGTCGATAAAAACCATATGTAAGTCTTTATTCCTCTCTCTATACTGCTGCACAACCTCCTAATAAGATGAATGACTTCGGTAGTCGAACGCTCTGGCATAAATCCAAACTGGTTCTCGGAAATAGACATGCCTCTCCTCACCCTCGTCTCCACGACTCTTTTCCAAACTTTCATAGAGTGGCTCAGCAGCTTGTTACCCCTATAGTTGCTGCAACTCTGGGTATCACCTTTGTTTTTGTATAAGGGAATCATTGTACTACAGATCCATTCTTCGGACATTCTTGCCGTCTTAAAAATGACGTTAAACAACTCAGTCAGCCACTCCAAATCAGCCCTGCCCGCGCGCTTCCAAAATATAACCGGAATCTCATCAGGCTCGATCGCTCGTCCCCTGCGCATCCTACAAATAACACCCGTAACCTCCTCAACCTTAATGCTTCTACTATACCCAAAATCCCCGTGCCTACCAGAATGCTCCAGATCTCCCAGCTTCATGTCCTTTTTTGTTCAAGAGTTTGTGGAAGTAAGACTGCCACCTCCGCCTAATATGCGCTTCCTCCACCAGTACATTGTCATCCTCATCCTTGATGCAACCTCACTTGATCCAAGTCACGGTCCCTCCTCTCCCTTGTCTTGGCTAGTCGATACAACTTCTTATCCCTGTATTTCTCCTCTAATTCCACATACAGACGTTCGAAAGACATCATTTTCGTCACTGTAACTGCTAGTTTTGCCTCCTTCATCGCGATTTTATAAAGTTTCCTATTCGTCCACTTCTCCACCTCATCTCTGCTTTCTACCAATTTTACATACGCTATTTTTTTCGCTTCCACCTTCTCTTGAACTTCACCATTCCACCAGCAGTCCCATCGATGTCCACCACGATAACACTGCGAGACTCCTAACACTTCTCTAGCTACCTCACTGATGCAACTGGCTGTCCTGTCCCACATACCGGTCGCATCCCTACTACTCCCCCAAGCCTCTTTGGCCATCAACCTCTCTCCCATCTCCTTTGCACTAGCCATGGTCAAACTCCTCCATTTGATTCTTAACCTGTCATTCACAACCCTTTTCTTCTTCTCCAACTTGATCTCCAAATCCATCAACAAAAGCTTATGTCGGGTTGTAAGATCCTCTTTCGGAATAACCTTACAGTCTTTACAAAGACCTTTGTCAAACTTCCTACGGAGCAAAAAGTTTGTCTAAGTCTTAGCTACCGAACTACGGAAAGTCACCAAGTGTTCCTCCTTCTTTAGGAATCTAGAAGTCGCTATCACCATCCCACAAGCTCTAGCGAACTCCAAAAGTGAGACGCCTACCCCAGTCCTGACCCCGAGTCCAAATCCTTCATGCACGTCGTCATAACCCCCTGGAAATGACCCGATATGTCCATTGAAATCCCCTCCTAAAAATAACTTCTCAGTGGGTGGTATACTTCCCACCACTTCATCTAAATCATCCCAAAAACATCTCTTCTCCTCCTCATCCAAGTCCGTTTGTGGAGCATAAATACTAATAACGTTCATAGTGACCCTCTAACTATTAACTTAATAGCCATAATTCTGGCATTAACCATCCTCACCTCTACCACCTGATCCCTTAGTTCGTTATCTACCAAAATGGCTACCCCATTCCTATACTTCGACCTACCAGAGAACCATAACTTATACTCGTCTACATCTTTAGCCTTAGGTCCTACCCATTTGGTCTCCTGGACACATGCTATATTAATCTCCCTCTTCTTAAGAATCTTAACTAGCCCTATGGCCTTCCCCGTTAAAGTCCCAATATTCCAAGACCATATTCTCAGCCTAGCATCTCCCTTACCCCACTTACACCCCCTACCCCTTGCCCCCGTCCCCGATCGAGAATATGACCCTAGTCTACCATCATTCACCAAAGCCACTAGAGCAAAGACACAAAGAATACTAATCCAAGGTTAACGCTAACACACACGGGAAGCAATACTAGAGCACAAGTTAGCAAGAATCTAGAGTTAAGTCAGGCTACTACAGATCCGAATGATAAAACAAAGGGCAACAAGAATACATGCAAGAATGTAAAGTCCAGATTCAATAAAACACAACACACAAAATTGAACAACACAGATAAGAACAAATATTGAGTACAGACAACTGGAGGTACCAACTCCAGGCTGATAAAATTTGTTCTCACGCCGACAATTGTTGTTTACGCATCGGAAAACACTGTTCACGCTCCGAAAAATACTGTTCACAGCCTAAACTCACTGTTTCTACAGGAAACCACTGTTCCCCGCCAGACAACGTCGCAGATCTAGTTATACCTGCAAATAAATAAGAGAGAGAGAGACCGCTGGCGACTGCCGAAGACTGCCTAATGTAGTGGCTGGCGGCGGCATCGATGACGTGGAGGCGCCGACGAGCAAGACTTAAAGTTAATGTGTCGCGGTGGGGATGGGCTGGGTCCGGCGCGATGGGGATGAGGTTGGGTCACGATGTTGACGCCGGTGGGGGTGGGCTGGAAGTAGGGCTGGCAATGAATCAGAGGTGGATCGGGTGGAGCTCAATCCGCCTCCACCCGCCAACAATCCATCCACCTCCTGACCCATCTATCACCCTAATTTATGACAGTTAATAAATATGTCAGTTCAAATTTCACAAAAATGAACTTTACTTTGTTCATTTTATTGGAAGTAGAGAATTGTACGGATTAATTTGAGAATGGCAGGGTCTGGTAAACCCACAAAGTTGCATTTGATTATATCAACTGTTAGGATAAAATAAATATCATCAATCCTCCTAGTACTGTGAGTTCATATTTTTATGTGAAAACGATCAACATTTGTTTTTCCCCTTTCTTATGTTGGTCAATGTACGTTTTACTTGATCAAACTTAGAGTGAAATAATTAGCAGATAAAAATATAATTTGTTCAATCTATTTAAATTTGGACGAGTTAGCGACCCACATATTTCTTAACTCAAGTTATTTTGATTAGCCCGATTCAATCAACTTAAAAATAACATGTATTAAGCGTTTGGACGTGCAATTTCATCTTATGAGATAAAATCATCATTTGGACATGTGATTTCATCTCATGAGATGAAATTCCAAATCATCCAAAAAGGCATGATTTGAGATTTCAAATTTTAAAGGTAAAAATTGACCACAAGTTTATATTTTGTAAAAATACATCCATAAATTGGTAGATATAATTAGCAATCATGTTTATCAATTATTTATATCAAATATTAAAAGATCTACAAGAGGGGTGGATTGAAAATAATTAATTTATAACGGGTGGATGGGTGGGTCGGGTGGTGGGTTGGATGTATGTCCACCCGAATCCGACCCGATCCATTCGTCACCCGATTAAATCCATTTTTTGTCAGATTTTCATCTATATAATCGGGTCGGGTGGATCGGATATCCATCGGGTTAGGGTGAAATTGCCAGCCCTAGCTGGAAGTGGGGGTGGGGTCGCGGTAATGTTCATCTTTATATGAAATAGAGAATGGAAATATAAAAATAAACCTTTTTATTTATAAAAGGAGATCAACCGCTAGTCCATGTTCCCTTTAGCCCAAATCATAATTATAAAAGGATTTTTCAAATGATTGAAGAGTAATTAACTTGCGTTAAAAAATAACGTATTAATTATTCAAGACTTGTCCCTTTTCAAATTACTTAAGCCAATTTTTCGTTCTTTTATCTTGAAAGCAATCCAAGTTTAAGAAAGGTCCCTTTTCCCTTGTAAAATAAACTAGAAAATTAAACCAACTTGTTTTTTCCAATTATTTGCAAATTTAGTTTAAAGAGATTTATTTAGAAGTACATATAATGAAGCAACCAAAATATTAAAGCATCTTTTGTTAATTAGCCGAATTTAAAGTTACAAAGTGATTCTAGTTTTGAAAGAGTGGCAACTACATAATATCAATCAAATTCTATTTTATGGTTCCAATAATAGTTAAGGTTTTACAAATAGACAAATACAACACAGTAAGATAGCAAAAATTAAAGATGAAAATAAAGTAAATCGGGATGGTGGGTATATCGGCCCACCAATTTTACGCGAGAAAGAATAAAAATCCTATTTTTTTACACTATTTTCACCTATGGTTGGGCCTTCTAAACATTTTACCCATGGCTGGGCCTTCTAGCAATATATATACCATTTTCGCTCATGGTTGGGACTTCGACGGTCGAACTCGATGAAGTAATATGTTTGTTGGGACATCAGGCCCAACGGCTTAACCAGTCGTGAAAATGTAGCAAAGTGTGGGCTCACAGGCCCACGAGACATGCGAAGTATAGAGGAAAACATATGAGTCAATTAGAACGCACCCGAAATTTATCGATAAATGTAAAAGTAAATAAACACGGAGGTGGAATTAAGCACACAAGCATGACAATTTGTATTAATTGTAGCGGTCTTAAGGAGGAAGAACAGTTAGCAGGCCCAAGAATCACAAATACTTAGCAAGACAGATTAACCCAGATGCATATAGGCCCAGTTAACAGACATCCTCACTTATACATGATATATCAGCCCGTTAGAACATAATACATACATGTAGGGGGTCTGATATACAAAAGATACTTAGAAGATACAAAATATACCTAGAGTATAACTTCAATATACACTCAGTGTATACTTAAGCTCTTACCAATTGTATATCCCGAAGCATATTATTCTTATACATCCTCAGCAAGCAAGAGAATTAAATAAGGAAAGTTAAAAAAAAACATAGACATGCTCTTAATTAATCATTGGGAAGAAAGAAGGAGAATCACATCTTCTAGATTCAGGCAGATTAGACATATACATCATAATAACACAAACTCAAGCATGTGCATTAACTTAACATGAAGTAAATGTCCCAAGTTCATTGCCACTTTCCAGATCCTCTATCCATACAAAAAAAAAATCAAAATCAAGCTATCCCCTTTATATACCTACTTCATGATCCCATTTATAAATTAAAACTTATAAGACAGACAGACAGACAATAGGTCAACACCTCATAGCTCCACTCAACAGATGCAAGATCACTAATATAGATGCTATCTGGACAACTTAGTAAACAAGTTATGATACCACAATAACTTAGGAAGTCTAGCAATCTATGCATAAATATGTCTCTCTCTGCAAACAAGACATGAAAGTAGGCAGTCAAGGAGGCATTGTATACTAAGACAAATAAGAGTATACACATGATTATTTGGAAGGTTATGGAGGCCTTGAGGCACACAGTAAATCACTTTTAGAGTGCAACATCCCAATAGTACAAAATTACTTAGATCAGAATACATATGCAACATCTTACTCATGCTACATCATTGGACATATTGACATTCAGGCAAATAGCAAGCATGTGAGCATACAGACACAGGTAAGAGACAAAAACCAAGCATAGAGGGTCTCTCCTAGGTGCATAGGGCAGTTTAGACTACATCAAGTATGGTGACACCTTTAAAATAGATATAACAGTTAACATGGTCATAAAATGAATCTTAAGCCAAACAAACATCATCAAAGGCATATTGGACTGATCATAAGAAACTCAAACAGGATAGTGCACTTCAACATATTGGTTCACTAATAGGAACATAGAGAGAACTCAAGTTGCCTAACCCATATCCTACATACACACTTGTAGATATGCTAAGTAATAGAACAAAGAACTAAACTAAATTGCTTCTTAACCACATATGGACATATGAATAAGCTCATGTAACACATATTCAAACAGTAGACCCAATTGATTCAAAAGAAGCATACAATTATATCCAAATTACACATTGGGTGTGGTAGTACTTCTAGGAGGGCATAGCATGGTCAAAAGGGTCATTAAGCACAGCCTGAAACCTAAAACCTATCATGTAAGGCCCACATAATTCTGCAGGGGTACTCAATCATATATTGGTTTACAATCTACAGACAACCTAGGTATTAATGAATGCATACAGAAGAGACACAAAGAGGTTAACATGCTAGCATAAAGGTATTTCAATACTACAACAAGCTAGGCCTATAAATAATGCACTTAGCAGAACACATAGGTATAGTAGCATGGTTTAAACAAGTTAATCAAGGACCACATTTTAAACATATAGGATTGTTCATACTATACCAGATCATAAAAAGTCCTGGACACATTTTTTTGCCAGCTAGGAAGGTACTTAGCATATCCACACACACAGAGAATAGTTCAACAAAATGAGAGGCAAACATGGGTGAGTGTGGAAATGATTAGGACATGCAAGAGGTAAATTCATGTTATATGTTAGGTTTGAGGATATTTGAGCAAGTAGGATTATGACATAACTAGTGTGACTTTTCCCCAAATCCCAAACCAACAAATCATCAGGTTTTAGGCAAATAACATACTCAGGACATGAGAGACCAGGCATAAGACCATGAAAAAATAGACAACTATCTCAAATCTACTTTGTATCTTTGTGAATCATATTTAAGAATCAACAATCAAATATGAGGCTTAAATGGACTATATCAGGTTCTTCATCAGAACAGTACCACACTATATGCATATTATAGGACTCTCAGTATAAATCTAACATATCAGATACATCATTAAGCTAAATACATATTAACTTAATCTCTAATCATAATTACAGTCTAGCATAACATCTAAAATACCCTATGTTTACATGGATAATCTAACAGCTTATTCACATCAGATCATACAAGGGCTAACACTACTTAGTCCATACAAGATTACACATATCAATTTAGAATATAACACATAAATATCACTGATTTAAGTTAAAAACACACTAATATACTTGAAATTAAATTAACAACCCTCGCAAAACACACATTACATAAACAATAAAGTAAAGACTGAATGGAAATTCAGGCTTACCTTTTCGATGTGCAGCCGTGAATCGAGATCCGGAGTAGAAAACCTTCCTTCAAACCACACGAATTCAGCCACATAAAATATAAATGAACTTTAGACTTAGAAACACTATAAGATCCTAGGGTTTCTGATTTTTGCACAAAATAAAGATTTGTTACACCCCGTACTTTGTATATTGTTTCCATCGTAGGTTAACTAACGTAAGCTTGGTGAGGTTGAGATCCATCCACAAGGTTATGAAAAGTTTAAATAAGTGTTAATTATGTTTCGTAAGAGTTTGGGGCTAAATGAATCAAAGAAATTAAGTTCGTCGAATCTCGGGGAAAGGTAGGCAGAATTTTGGCACAACCTTTTGGGGTATATCTTCTAGTATATAAGTACTTATGGGATCCATAATATATATAAATTCAGTTCAGTGAGTTTTCTTTCCAGCGCAACAAACTGTTTGTTAATCAAATCTTTGTGAAAGAAGTTATGTGCGTTTTAAAAAAGGGTTGCAGAGAAGATCGTAAAATTAATTACGGGTCGTAAAACTTTGATTTCCATTGTAAAACTAAATAGAAACTTGGAATTGAAGGAATGATTGATGCTAAGATTATAGTTAATGATATAGAATTGGAAGTAGGAAAAACTAGAAGAAAGATATAATTCTATAATTGCATAAGTATGATTTCAGCTCGCTAAGTCTAAACTATTAACACTAGTATTGATTCTTATCGTTATAGATTGATGTGTGAGAAGAGACAAGATTAACCTTCCTTGATAGGGTAGTTAATTTAAGGTATGTAAGGCTAATTTCCTTTTTTGGCATGGCTAGGTGTAAATACTTCCTTGAAATGAATTTCCTCTCGTTAAGTCGAATGACCACATGTCCTTCTCGATGGAATTGATCATGGCATTTATATACTGCTTGTCAAGTAGCCATTTTGTATTTTATATGTCTCAAATGATTAGTAAGGTTGATGAACGTAGCAACAACAACAATGGTTGGAGGATACCGGCTATAGGTCACTCCAACTCTGACTATGATATCCTTTGAGATCTATCTTACATTACACGTATAAATACATACACACACACACACACACACACACACACACACACACACACACATATATATATATATATATATATATATATATATATTTCACCATACCGCGCCGCGCTATAGTCGGCCGGGCACGCATTTGTATGTGTACACCACTAATTAGTTGGGCAGATACCACTGCGTCCTCTATGGTCGGACAATTTATTATGAGCTCACCCTACAAAAGGATTTGATTTGATACTATATGTCCCCGTAGAGTGGCCCAATTTTACGTACATACATATATTCATGATTGTGTCAATTGTATGCCCTCAATGGCTCTTTCTCAGTTCTAGGTTAACTTATGTACCTTTATCTCTTGTATTTCATTTCATGCTTACTGATGCTATCTCCCTTATATATTCTATACATCTTTCGTACTGACATCCCCTTCTTCTGGGGTGCTGTGTTCATGCCCACATGTATAGATAGGCAGGCGGACGTACGTCCCCAGTAGTGTACTTATTATTAGTGGTTGATAACCGCACTCCACTTATTTGGAGTCACTAGGTACTTATGTATATATGTTTTGACATTTTGGGTACGGCGGGGCCCTGTCCCGATTAGCTATTGTATCATAGTACTCTTAAAGGCTTGCAGACTAGTATTTTTGTATATTCGTCTTGTCTGGCCTTACCGGCCTTCTTGTTAGTTGTCGATACTCTTGATATGGCCTTGACGACCTCAATTATGTATATATAATTTTGTTGGGCCACTTCTACTTGAAGTTTGTACATTCTTATTGTGTTATGATTATTTGGAGGCCTTGTGTGCCCTAAGTGCATATTAGAGATTCCAGGTTCTACAGTTGGTACGCTCGGCCCTTTGAGTGTCGGGTGTCGGCCACACACCCAGAGGTTGGGGTGTGAAAAACTTGGTATCAGAGAAGATCTATCCTAGGGAGTCTGTAAGCAGTGTCTAGTAGGGTCTTGGTGTATTGTGCACCACACTTATAAATGCTACATGGCATTTAGGATGGTTACCTTTCTTCTTGATCAAGATCGTGCGATAGAGCTGAGTAGTAAGTGTTTATTTCTAACCTTTATTTTGTTTACATTCTCAGCGATGTCTGATACTATTGGATGACATGAGTCTTTACGGAGGTTAGATGAGGAGGCAGGAGAGGGTCTCACTCATGCACAACCCGCTGACCTGGGGAGACATGAGCATCATGATGAGGTCTTATCTCAGGCTTTTAGGACTCCACCCTCACCACCTCTAGAGGGGCATACAGGAGCTGATGTACCTCCAATTCTTCCCCCGATTGTTCCTAATCAGGATCTAGATATACAGAGTGTTGTACAACTATTGACTTAACCTGGACCCTCTAGTATTCAGGGACTGATCCTAATGAAAACCCGTAGATTTTTCTGGACCGATTGCAGTGGACATTGCGAGTTATGCATGCCACCGACACGGAGTTAGCGAAATTTGCCTCATATAGGTTGCAGGATGTTGTTGTCATATGGTATGAGACTTGGGATCAGTCTAGGAGTCCTCTTGCCCCATCAGCAGGATGGAGGGAATTTTTTTAGGCATTTTTACAGCAGTACCTGCCTATTGAGCTTATTCGGGCTAGGCAGGACAAGTGTCTACATTTGGAGCAGGGTAACATGAGCGCTTGAGGGTATAACATGCAGTCTAATTCCTTTGCTAAATATGATCCTACAGTCAAGGCGGAGATGAGTGACCGAGTATATCTATTTATGGGTGGTTTGGGACCACACTTGGTCAATAAGTGTGTTGTGGCTTCTCTGAATTCGAATATTGATATTGCTTGCATTCAGGCCTATGCACAGAATCTGAAGGATCATAAGAGGTAGTAGCGGGTCGATAGAGAGAGAGATATATGGGTCAGCATAAGAGTGCCCGATACATAGGTGATACATGAGAATTTAGAGGCGGGTTCAGGCCACAGTTCTCTAGATGCCCATCTTATCCAGCAATTAGTGCACCACCGCAGTTTCAGGGACATTATCGCGATTGGATCTCTTATTCTGGTCAAGGTCAGAGTTCGAGTACATCATGCCTGCAGTATTGAGGCAATCCTAGCCAGGTGAGACCTCTATTTCCCTATTGTGATTAGTGCAGTAGATCTCACACCGGGCAGTGTCGTCAGAGTTCAGACATATGTTATTCGTATGGGCAGCCTGGTCATATTATGAGATTTTATCTGTTGAGAGGTGGGGGCAGTATTGCACAGCCGACATGGTCTTTAACATCTTCTTCTTCATCAGTACGCCCTCTTGGGCAAGGTACTCAAACATTGGTTGGTTGGCAGAGCGGTTATCAGAACCACTTTTATGCATTATCGGGTTGACAGGACATAGAGTCATCGTCGAAAACGGTTACATGTATATTATTCGTATTCTCCCTTGATGTGTACGCTTTGATATATCAGGTTCTACTTTGTCATATATTACTCCTTTTGTTGCTGGTAAGTGTGGTAAAGAACCTGAATTGCTACCTTAGTCATTTGAGGTGTCTACGTTTGTAGGTGAGTTCGTGATTGTTAGGAGAGTATATTGGGGTTGTGATGTGATGATTTATGATCGTCACACTTTAGTTGATTTAAATGAACTAGAAATTGTGAAATTTGATGTTATCATGTGTATGGATTGGTTGGCTTCTTGTTATGCTAATATGGATTGTTGGACGAAAGTTATTCGCTTTAATTTTCCAAGTGACCCGTTATTGAATGAAAGGGAATGTTACAGCACCTAAAGGGAGGTTTATTTCCTACCTTAAAGCTCGGAAAATAATTTCAAAAGGGTATATCAATCATCTTGTTCAAGTACATGATACAGAGGCAAAACCTCCAACTCTTCAGTCTATTACCACTGTTAATGAATTTCCTAACGTATTTTCTGATGAATGTCCTGGCTTTCCTCCCGAAAAGGAAATCAATTTCGCCATTGATATATTTCCTAACATCCAGCCTATATATATTCCTCCGTACCAGATGGCCCCTGCCAAGTTGAACGAATTGAAGGCGCAACTGAAACATTTGTTATAAAAAAGCTTTATTAGGCATAGTAATTCGCCATGGGGTACACATGTATTATTTGTTCATAACAAAGATGGTACGCTGAGGATGTGTATTAACTACTGTCAGTTGAATAAGGTCACTATCAAGAACAAATATTCGTTTCCCAAGATCGACGACTTGTTTGATCAATTGCAGGGTGCCAAATATTTCTCAAAAATCCATCTTGGATTCGGATACCATCAGCTAAGGTTAAGGAGAAATATATTCAGAACACTGCTTTCAAGACCAGATACGATCATTATGAGTTTCTTGTTATGTCTTTTCATCTTACTAATGCACCAGCAGATTTTACGGACCTGATGAATCGGGTGTTCAAGTCGTTTCTAGACATCTCTGTGATTGAGTTTATTGATGATATTCTGGTATATTCTCGATCAGAAGCATAGCACATAGATCATTTGCGAGCGGTGCTACAGACGCTCCAGGATCATAAGTTGTATGCTAAGTTCTCCAAATGCGACTTCTGGTTGAACTCAGTGACCTTTCTTGGTCATATAGTATCGGATGAAGGTATTAAAGTTGATAATCAGAAGATTGAAACAGTTAAAAATTGGCCAAGGCCCACAACACCTACTGAGGTGCATAGTTTCTTGGGCTTAGCTTGTTCTTATCAGAGATTCATAGAGAATTTCACTTCCATTGACAAAGTTTACTCATAAAGCAGCTAAATTCCAATTGTCTGATGCTTATGAGAAATGTTTCCAGGAATTGAAGGGTAGGTTCACCTCAGCACCTCTCTTAGCACTCCCCGAAGGTTCAGAGGGTTATGTTGTGTATTTTGATGCTTCTAGAGTCAGTTTGGACTGTGTTCTAATGCATCATGGCAAGGTTATCGCATATGCTTCAAGGCAGCTGAGGAAGCACAAACAGAATTACCCGACTCATGATCTAGAGCTAGCAGCTATTATATTTTCCCTGAAGATATGGTGCCACTATATATATGGGGTTCACGTTGACTTGTATAAAAATCACAAAAGTTTACAATATATATTCAAATAGAAGGAGTTGAATCTAAGGCATCGGAGATGGCTCAAACTGCTGAAGGACTATGATATTGATATCTTGTACCATCCTGGCAAAGCAAATGTGGTAGCCGACATATTGAGTCATAAGTCTATGGGTAGCCTTAGGCATGTGGGAGTTGACAAGCTGAAAATGACTAAAGATCTATATCTATTGGCTAGTCTGAGTGTACGATTGCTAGATACAGGAGATGGAGGTGCTATAGCTCATAATACCGCCGAGTCCTCATTAGTGGTAGAAGTAAAAGCGTTGCGATTTGATGATCTAGTTTTAGTCAAAATTATAGAGGGCATTCCTTTTCAAAAGAAGCGGTTCTTCGAGTTGTCAGATGACGGAGTCCTCAAATATAAGGGTAAGTTATGCGTGCCTGATGTAGGAGGGCTTTGACGGAAAATTATGACGGAAATTCACCAGTACGTGTATTCTATTCATCCTGGATCTACCAAAATGTATCACGACCTTCAGTAAATATACTGGTGGAATGATATGAAGAAAAATGTTGCAGAATTCGTCGCTCAGTGTCTAAATTGTCAACAAGTTAAGGTTGAGCACCAAAAACCTGGAGGATTGCTTCAGAATATTAAGATTCCGACCTAGAAATAGGAGACGATCAACATAGACTTCATTACCGGATTACATAATTCTCATCGAAAATTCGATTCTATGTAGGTTATTGTGGATAACTTCAAATTCAGCTCATATCTTACCCGTCAGAACTGCCTAATCAGGTGAGGATTATGCCAAGTTATGTATTAAGGAAATAGTGCAACTTCATAAAGTTCAGATATCTATTATATCTGACAAAGGTCCCAGTTTACATCTAGCGTTTAGAGGTCCTATCATAAAAGATTGGGCACACAGATCAGTCTTAGTACAACTTTCCATCCGTAGACAGACTGACAGGATGAGCGCACTATTTAGATGTTCGAGGTCATATTGCGAGCATGTGTGCTAGACTTTAAGGGAAGTTGGGAAGATCATCTGCAGCTCATTGGGTTCTCCTATATTAACAGCTACCATTCTGGTAACCAGATGGCACTATATAAAGCCCTCTACAGGTGGAAGTGCAGGTCTCCTATCGGCTGGTTTGATGTTGGAGAAATGAAGTTATTAGGGCCTGATTTGGTGCAACAAGCCATAAAAGGGGTGAAATTGA
Source organism: Anisodus acutangulus (assembly GCA_029783415.1). Classification (NCBI taxonomy): domain Eukaryota; kingdom Viridiplantae; phylum Streptophyta; class Magnoliopsida; order Solanales; family Solanaceae; genus Anisodus; species Anisodus acutangulus. The sequence continues at coordinate 25,149,369 of CM056498.1, read as the reverse complement.
TTCAGGAATGACTATTAACGTCAGAGAGCTGATAAAAGTCCTATTCAGATAACAAGCGTCTGGACTTAGAATTTGACATGGGAGATTGGGAATTCCTAAATGTGTCGCCTATGAAAGGCGTGATGAGGTTCGGCAAAAAAGGTAAGCTTAGCCCCAGGTACGTCGGACCATATCAGATTATTCAGAGAATCGGCCAAGTAGCTTATAAACTTGAGTTACCCCCTAAGTTAGACGTATTTAATCCAGTATTCCACGTATTCATGCTTTATAAATGCTTAGGTGATCCTTCTCATATTACCCCATTGAGGATGTTCAAGTTACAGAAGACCTATCATACGAAGAAATTCCTGTTGCTATATTAGATCGCCAAGTTCGTAATTTATGGGCCAAAGAGGTAGCCTCAGTAAAAGTACTTTGAAGGAATAATAATGTGAAGGAAATGACATGGGAGGCTGAGAATGATATGAAGTCTAGATACCCTTATTTTTTAGGCTTCGGGTTCATATCGACACTCGTGAAATACGATTTTTTTATTCTTATTATATTCATCAAGATTAATCCATGTACCTTGTTTAGGTAATACTGTTGAGAAAATATGCCAAGTGCAGCCCAAGTATCGGCAGGATAAAGTTGAGGTGAGTTATGACCAACTCTTTTTTATTATTGCATTCATACACGATCATGTGAGGCCGATTGATTTTTTTTGGCTATTTTGTCACCCTGTGTGGCATTAGATGTGTTTGGGCTACTTAACAGGTTTTGAATAGTAGCGTTTACAAAGGAAAATCTACCAATGTTTTTATAAATCTTGAGAGTTAGTATATTTTCTCTAACATTAAAGGACGAATGTTCCTAAGGGGGGAAGGATGTTACACCCGTACTATGCACGTTGTTTCCATCGTAGGTTAACTAATGTGAGCTTAATGAGGTTGATATCCCTCCACAAGGTTAAGAAAGGTTTACATAAGTGTTAAGTATGTTTTGTAAGCGTTCGAGGTTAAATGACTCGAAGGAATTAAGTTTGTTGAAACTCGGAGCAAGGTAGGCACAGTTTTGACAGAATTTTAGCCCAAACTTTTGGGGGTATAGCTTCAAGTATATAAGTACTTATGGGGTCCACAACTAATGTAAATTCAAGTTCAGCGAGCGTTCTTTGCAGCACAACACACCATTCGTTAATTAGAGCTCCGTGCAAGAAGTTATGTGGGTTTTACGAAAGGGTTGCAGAGAAGACCGAAAAATTAATTACGATTATAAAATTAATTACGGGCCGTAAAACTCTAATTTTCCACCGTAAAACTATATAGAAACTAGGAATTTTTTTACAAAAAATGGTGGAGAATAAACGGGGTGTAAAATATTTTACGGGGCATAAAACTAGCATAAAAGTGGGGCAGTGGCAGACTTTCTCGCGATTTAAAAGTGTTTCAGCCCCCATAACTCATCAGTTTTATCCCAAATCCGTTCCACAAATCCTCTCTAATAGTTTCATAGCCATTTAAGCTTGATCCGGATGGAAATAACATGGATATTATACCTTGAAGCTCATAGAGGTTGTATTCCTTCTTGCATTTTCCTTTGCGACTGTTTTGACAGAGTTCTTCTTCATCAAAGTTGAAGTTTAAGACGAGTACTTCCTGTCCAAGGTAAGGGTTTCATTCACCTTTGAGTATATGAGTTACATAAACTTCTAGAACTTTGTTATGCCAAAGAATTAAGATGAAAGAGAAAGGGATTGTTAAACTTTATTAAGTAGTGAGGTGAGCTCATCTATGGGTAATCCTCTAGAGTTATAGATAATTGAATTGAAGGAATGATTGATGCTAAGATTATAGTTAATCATATAGAATTGGAAGGAGGGAAAACTAGAAGAAATATATGATTAAGTACATCCTTAACGGCCTCTATTCCTGACGTGATCTGACTCATTTTCTTATTGAGCGAAAGGTACGAAAGGAATCAGATTTCTTTTTCGATCAAAATTTCTTGAGTAGTCTACTTCCCTTTGAATGATAATCCCTTAACTCTTACTAATTAAAGGAATACCTTGGAACCCATAAGGGATTTACTTGTCTATATATTGTTTCAAATCCTTCCCGATACCTCCCAAGGAAAATATCGAATTTGGATCCCAAATTGACGGGTAGGTCGCTAAGTCTAAAATATTAACACTTGTATTGATTATTATCATTATAGATTGATGTGTGAAAAGAGACGAGCTTAGCCTTCATTGATAGGGCGACGACTTTAAGGTATGTAAGGCTCATTTCCTTCTTTGGCATGATTTGGTGTAAATACTTCCTTGAAATGAATCTCATATCGTTAAGTCGAATGACCACATGTCCTTCTCGATGGAATTGATCATGTACTTTATATCTTCCTTATCAAGTAGCTTTTTTGTATTCTATATATCTCAAATGATTAGTAAGGTTGATGAACATAGCGACAATAATAATAATTGGAGGATATCGATCATATATCACTCCACCTCTGATGATGATATCCTTTGAGGTCTATCTTAAATTGCACGTATATATACATGTTTCTATTTGACCATATCGCGTCGTGCTATAGTCGGTCAGGCAGGCACTTATATGAGCATACCACTGATTAATTTGGCAGATACCACTGTGTCTTATATGGCCGAGTAATTTATTATGAGCTCACCCTACAGGGGGGATTTGATATGATACTATATGGCCCCATATAGTTGCCCAATTTTACGTATATGCATATATTCATGGTTGTGTTAGTTGTATGCCCTCAATGTCTGGTTCTGAGTTCCATATTGACTTTTGTAGCTTTATCTCTCTTATTTCATTTTATGTTTGCTGGTATTATCTGCCTTACATATTCAATACATCTTTCGTACATCCGTCCCCTTCTTCTTGGATGTCGTGTTCATACCCACAAGTACAGGTAGGCAGGTGGACGTACCTCCCCAGTAGGGTACTTTCTGTCAGCAGTTGATAGTCACACTCCACTTCTCTAAAGTTGTTGTTGGAGTCACTAGGTACTTATGTATATATGTTTTGACATTTTGGGTACGATGGGCCCCTGTCCCGACTAGATGTTGTATCATAGTACTCTTAAAGACTTGCAAACTAGTATTTGTGTATATTGATCTTGTCTGGCCTTGCCGGTCTTCTTGTCAGTTGTCGATACTCTTGATATGGCCTTGTCAACCTTAGTTATGTAAATATTGATGTATATAAGGAGGGGTAAGTGAGGGTAAATTGGTCGGTTCTTAGTTGTTTTCGGGTTGACCCGAAAATAGGCAAGAAGGTTGGGCTCTAGGTTTCTCGGCTAAGGTTGGGCAGTGGGTGTTTGGATGACGTTTCGGGTAACTGTAGGTAGAGTTGGGATTATAATTTTTAGGGTGTTGTTAGGTACACATTTAGGGTTGTTTTGGTGGTCGAGGATTTGTGGTTGAGTGGTGACAAGGTGGCGGAACATGGACTGAAACTGTGAGGTTGTCGATTTCTCGGGTGGAGTGGGCAGTGTGGTGGTTGAAGGCTGATTCGGGTGTATTGGCTTAAAAGAGGGCTTAGGAGTTTTAGGAGGTTTTTCTGGGTGGTCTTGAGGGAGGTTCCAGTGGTGGGGGTTTGATTGTTTAGTGGTGTCAAGGTTGCGGAAACAACCTAGGACAATGAGGGTCCGAGAAGTGGACTCGATGGGACGTTGGGGTGGTTGTTTTGACTTGCGGATGTTTGTAGCTAGTTTCGGGCAGTGGCCTTTGGTGAGGGTGTTAGTGAAGTGTTGTGGGAGGTGGTAGTGTAAAGAAACAAATAATTGGGACAAGGAGTATACACGGAATGTTGGAAACAATTCCGGATACAAGTCAAGTCACAATTCGGTCGATATAAGGTTCTTGGATAGTAACACGAGGGATTTATTGATCGTGTGGGCACCAAGGATATGTTTGCAAATTACACAAGGATTAGATTGAGGCTTTCTGACTGCAATGCTCAATACTAACCAAGCAAGGATGACCGGAACCTTAGAGAACAAAGATAGGTGATCCTCCCGGAGGATCCACTAAGTATATCAATCCCGGATTGAAATACTTAGCAAGTGAGTAAAAACTCAAGTTTAATATATCAACAACAGCTGAATAATTACAAGTCCTAAGGGTCCTATTTATAGTAGCTAAAGGACCATGCTAGAAAACAAACCAAAGGACACAATCCACAAGCTAATCAACCAAGGTGTGAACGAGGAAAGGGGGATGGATGCTTCGATCGAGGGGATGAATGCATCTCTTCCATGTATCTTCGACTCCATTTAATGGTCTTCACATGAGAACTAGTTGCATCTTAAATGATATTCTTGGGAGTGTTGAGAAACATTCCCCTTGGGCGTGAGTCTTGAGCCAATTGGCATGTGAAAGTCTCAGCCAAATCCATCAACTTTCGTGCGGTCCTTCTTGAAGTCTTCAAGTCCACGAATGAGATGTATACTCGGGAGTCACATGGTTTGGAAGCTTTTTGGATGTTGCCATGTTATTCACTCTTCGGCCAAGTCATTCTTGGATGATTTCCTTTCGGCCTAATCACTCCTAACGTATTAAATGTGTCCTAAAGTGAGCTAAGGGTTGTTACATGGTTTTAATGTGTCCGAGGGGAACAATTGGCTAATCTAGAAAATAGGCTAAGGTAAAAGAAAACTAACATGGCCTCGACCAAGACCACATAAAGGCCGATAAAGCTATTGTACTATGAAGTCTTCACGTCTTGTCCTCGACCTTACTCCATATTCCATCCCACGTTAGGCATGGGTGGTTGGAAACCTTGGGCACCCCTAACAAATCGCCTCTTGTTTCTTGTTGAAAGATCAAGTTCACCTTCTTTCTTACATCATTCTCCCCTTCTTTGACGGAATTCGCCCTCAAATTCTCGTCATCTATATATGGTGACAAGTGTCCCACATTAAATGTGAAACTAACACCTCCATACTCATCCTGAAGTTAGATTTTGTATGCACTTTCCCCAAACCTTGCCAACACTTTGAAGGGGTCGTCCGCTCTAGGCATTAGTTTGTTCTTTCTTAGATTAGGGAACCGCTCTGTCCTTAGGTGGAGCCAAACCAAGTCCCTGGGTTGGAAGTGTGGTCGAGTTCTTGACTTGTTAGCATCCATTTTGTACTTGTCATTGGCCTTTTGGATTTGTGCTTGGATTTGATCACGCAACTTCTTGACGGCCTCAATTCGGTCCCTAGCCATGAATCTTAGGATCTCCTTTCTTTGAATTTGCACTAGATGAATGGGTAGGAACTGATTAATGCCATATACAACTTCGAACGGAGCTTTCCCCGTTGTGCGGGATTTACTCCTATTGTATGTGAATTCCGCGTGTGCCAACTTCAAATCCCAATCATTGATGGTTTTACTCATCAATCCTCTTAACAAAGTACCAAGAGTTCTATTTGTTACTTTCGTTTGACCGTCCGTTTGAGGATGATGGGAGGTACTAAATAACAATTTGGTGCCGAGAAGCCTCCATAGTGTCTTCCAAAAGTAGCTTAGGAACTTCACGTCCCTATCTGACATGATGGTTTTGGGAACCCCATGCAACCTTACCACCTCTCTAAAATACAAATCCGCGGTGTGAGTTGCATCGTCGGTTTTGTGGCAAGCGATAAAATGAGACATCTTGGAGAATTGGTCCACAACTACCATGATGGAGTCTTTTCCTTGTTAGGTTTTTGGCAAGCCTAGAATAAAATCCAAACTTACACCTTCCCACGGTCATTCCGAGACCGGTAAGGGTGTATACAATCCTTTATGGAAGAAGCTCTTCGCCTTTTGTCAAGTGGCACATCTACTGACTACCCAATTCACATCCTTATCCATTCGGGGCCAAAAAAATGCTCTTGGAGGATCTCCAAGGTCTTGGTAACTCCAAAGTGTCCAGCGAGACCTCCCGAATGTACTTCATGTACAAGCAACTCCCTTGTAGAACATTTGGGCACGCATAATTTGTTCCTCTTGAAAAGGAACCCTTCGACTAAGGAGTAAGATTCATGAGCCCCATTTTTGTATTTGACCATCACGTCCTTAAACTCGGGATCTTGATTAGAATTCTTTAAGTACCTCAAATCCCACTAGCTTTTGTTCAAGTACGGTCAACCTGACATGCATCTGAGAAAGGGCAACCGCTACTATGTTAGACTTGCCATCATTGTGCCTTGTCGAAAATGTGAATATTTGTAGATAGGCAACCCACTTGGAATGTCTCGGATTCAACTTCCTTTGCCCGTGCAAGTATTTCAAATATTCGTGGTCCGAATAAAGAATAAAAGGTAGCGGCCTCAAGTAATGCTCCCATTGAGCTAAGGACCTTACTATGGCATAAAACTCTTTATCATAGGTGGAATAGTTGAGCCGCACACCACTTAACTTCTCACTAAAGAAATAAATATGTCGTTTATCTTTGATCAAGACAACGCCAATACCGACTCCACTCGCGTCGCATTCTACTTCAAATAATTTGTCGAAGTTTGGGATGGATAGGACCGGTGCTTCACACATCCGTGTCTTCAATATTTCAAAGGACCTTTGTTCCCCAGAGTACCACTTAAACTCACCCCTTTTTATGAGCTCCGTGATAGGGTCCGCAATGGTACTAAAGTCGCGGATGAAGCGACGGTAAAAAGAAGCCAACCCATGAAAACTCCTTACTTCCCTTGCACTTTTAGGTGTGGGCCAGCTTTGAATGGCTTCTACTTTGGACGGGTCAACGTGAATGCTTTCGAAAGACACTATATATCCTAAAAATAGAACACTAGTGATCATGAAGGCACACTTCTCCAACTTGCCATATAATTTCACTTCCCTTAGTTTTTCAAACACGGCCTCCAAGTGTGATAAGTGGGACTCCTTGTCTTGACTATAGATTAAGATATCGTCCAAGTAGACCACGAAAAACTTACCCTTAAATGGTAGTAGTACTTCATGCATGAGCCTCATGAAGGAACTTGGTGCATTACATAATCCAAACGGTATCACAAGCCATTCATACAATCCGCACTTCATTTTGAAGGCCATCTTCCACTCGTGTCCTTCTCGGATTCTCATTTAGTTGTAGCCACTTCTCAAGTCAATTTTGGAGAATAACTTGGCTTCACTCAATTCGTCCAAGAGGTCGTCCAATCTTGGCATGAGAAATTGGTACTTTATGGTAATGTTATTGACCGCGCGACTGTCAATGCGCATCCACCAGGTTCCATCCTTATTTGGTACCAATAATGCGGGTACCGCACATGGACTAAGGCTTTCTCGGACAAAGCCTTTGTCGGACAAAGCCTTTGTCTAACAAGTCTTGCACTTGCCTTTGCAATTCATTGGCCTCCTCCGGGTTACATCTATAGGTTGGTCGATTAGGTAGTGAACTTCCTGGAATGAAGTCAATAGCATGTTCAATGCCCCTAATTTGTGGCAATCCAGGCGCAAGGTCATTCGGGAACACATCCTCGAATTTCTTTATGAGGGCTTTCAAGTCAGCATCTTCGATCTTTTCCCCCAAGAGACTTTTCTTAGCCTTGTGTTTCAAGGCATGTAAGGGACTCCCCTTCTTTAGTTCTTCCTTGATTCTTCGGGCATCAAGTGTCATGGTCTTGGGTTCATCATGAACTTCGGCCTTTTGAGTCTTTAACTTCTTCACTTCACTAGGCGGGAGTGGCACCAATCGGAATCTCTTGCCATCCTTTTGAAATAAATAGGTGTTCTTTTCTCCATCGTGCTTTGCCCTCCAATCAAATTTCAAAGGTCGACCTAACAAAATATGTCACGTATCCATGGGTAGGACATCATACCATATTTCATCCTCATACTTGCCAATCCGAAAATTAACAAGAGCTTGCATTGTGACTCTTAGCTCTCCGTCTTCGTTCACCCATTGGAGATCATATGGTTAGGGGTCATTTCGGGTAAGCACTTTAACTTGTTCACCATATCTATGGAGGCTAGGTTAGAACAACTCCCTCTGTCAATAATCAACTTGCACACCTTGTCATTTACTTTGCACCGGGTGTAGAATAGTTGATCTCTTTGTGATTCTTTTGGTTTTTCACGTGGGGACTCCAATTCACGTAGGAGTACCAAGCCCTCATTCTTCGGGTAGGTTGGTAGAGGCTCGGAATTGGTGTTGCTGCTCATGGTAGGTTCTGCAAGTTCCTATTTCAAGGCTTGCGCACGTCGGGCCAAAACGTCACTCACGAACCTCCAATACTCTTGTTTTGAGTAAGCCATAGCGTTAATGCGTGGGATGGGAATGCTTGGATCTAATATCAATCTGATGTATATAAAGAGGGGGTAAGTGAGGGTAAATGGGTCGGATCTTAGTTGTATTCGGGTTGACCCGAAAATAGGCAAGAAGGTTGGGCTCTCAGTTTCTCGGCTAAGGTTAGGTAGTGGCTGTTTGGAGGCGGTTTCGGGTAAATGAAGGTATAGTTGAGCTTAGGGATTTCCAGGTGTTGTTAGGTGCACGTTTAGGGTTGTTTTGGTTGTTGGGTCTTGGTGGTTGAATGGTGAAAAGGTGGCGGAACAGGGACTGAAACTGTGAGGTTCTCAGTTTCTCGAGTGGAGTGGACAGTGTGGTGGTGGAAGGCTGATTCGGGTGGATTTACGTAAACGAGGGCTTAGTCGTTTTAGGAGTTTGTCCCAAGGATCTTGAGGGAGGTTTTGGTGGTGGAGGTTGGATTGTTTAGTGGTGTCAAGGTTGCGGAAACAACCTAGGACAGTGAGGGTCCGAGAATTGGACTGGGTGGGACGTTGGGGTGGTTGTTTGGACTTGCGGGTGTTTGTGGTTAGTTGCGGGCAGTGGCCTATGGTGAGGGTGTTAGTGAATTGTTGTGGGAGGTGGTAGTGTAAAGAAACAAATAATTGGGACAAGGAGTGTACACGGAATGTTGGAAACAATTCCGGATACAAGCCAAGTCACAATTCGGCCGATATAAGGTTCTTGGATAGTAACACGAGAGATTTATTGCTCGTGTGGGCACCAAGGATATGTTGGCCAATTACACAAGGATTAGATTGAGGTTTGCTGACTGCAATGCTCAATACTAACCAAGCAAGGATGACCGGAACCTTAGAGAACAAAGATAGGTGATCCTCCCGGAGAATCCACTAAGTATATCAATCCCGGATTGAAATGCTTAGCAAGTGAGTAAAAACTCAAGTTTAATATATCAACAACAACTGAATAATTACAAGTCCTAAGGGTCCTTCCACGCGATCATTCTTGAAGTCTTCAAGTGCACGAATGAGATGTATACTTGAGAGTCACACGGTTTGGAAGCTTCTTGGATGTTGCCATGTTGTTCACTCTCCGGACAAGTCATTCTTAGATGATTTCCTTTCGGCCTAATCACTCATAACGCATTGAATGTGTCCTAAAGTGATCTAAGGGTTGTTACATAGTATTAATGTGTCCTAGGGGAACAATTAGCTAATCCAAAAAATAGGCTAAGCTAAAAGAAAACTAACATGGCCTCGGCCAAGACCACATAAAGGCTAATAAAGCTATTGTACTATGAAGTCTTCACGTCTTGTCCTCGACCTTACTCCATATTCCATCCCACGTTAGGCATATTACCCTTGGGTGGTTGACAATCTTGGGCCCCTAGAAAATCGCCTTTTGCTTCGTTGAAAGATCAAGTTCACCTCCTTTCTTACATCATATCTGCAGTTGTTGGGCTTCTTCTGCTTGCAGGTTATACATTCTTATCATGTTATGATTATTTGGAGGCCTTGTCAACCCCAAGTGCATGTTAGAGATTCCAAGTTCTACAGTTGGTACTCTCGGGCCTTCGGGTGTCAGGTGTCGGCCACACACCCTAAGGTTGGGGTGTGACAAGACTTATGCTCGAACTTCTGGGTAATTTCAAAGTGCTCAAGACTTGGTTGGAATGAAAGTAAGGGGTTCATTTTATAGGACCCAAAACCCGCAAATTCTTAGTCTCAAACCGATGTGGGAGAAGGATTTTTCAAGGATTTTGAATTAAAATTGAAAAATATTTGAATCTCAGCCAATGATAAATTGGGAGAGCAAAGAATAGGACGAAGCTCATTAATGCTTCATCATTATCGCAAAAAAAGTAAGAGAGAGGAGGGGGTATTACCTCGGTGTCGTATTGGTAGGGGTGGGTAAGAACAATTAATGATCTTACCCAAAATAGTAAAGCCAGATTGGTGTAAAGCAACTCTCTCCTGTTATCTTTCCAATTCCTACAACATGTGACGTCGGTGGTAAGAAAGAGAGAGAGATGGGGAGAAAAGGGTGGTGGCTAGGATTTCGATACCCTAGCTGATTTCGTGAGAAACGAAGGGATGTAGGGATTTACGCTCTTTAAACATCATTTGGGCCAGGTCTGGTCCGGACTGGGCCTAGCCGAGAAATGAGACAAATGAACCCAAAATCGTAAAAATAAAGGATTCAGGGGAAAAAGTATAAAATTTGCAAATTAGGCCACAAAATAATTTAAAATGTGGCCAATCACACTTCATTTTAAAAATGAATTGGTCAATTAAAAATCAATTAGGTTAAAAGTAAAACAAATGAGTAATTAGAAAGAAAATCATAAAAATGTAAAGATTTTAAGAAATTAAAATTAAATAAAATTGAGATGATATTTGATCTCTATTTAATTAACTCCATTTCCTTAATTTTACAGAGTAAAATATTAATAAATTTTATAATAGCTAATTTAGGAAATTGTCTTCTTTAATTTATATAAAAATTGATAAATATTTCTTAAAAATATGTAAAAATAGGCAAATGATATACAATAATATATTTGATGATATATTTCCAAATGAAATGGAAAAATGTCACCGAGATAATTTCGTAAAATTATTTTTGCTTTGTAATGTGCGTATTTCACTCCGTTCACGACTCAGGAACTTTGAGCAATTAAATAAAGTATCGGAGGGTAATAATTAGGTGTCAACATGCCTCTACACGTTTTCTCCTAGTTCCAAAACCTATTTTTATGTTTGCAATTATGATAATATTTTCATGTCTTCAACTTGTATTCGTTGCATCATTGGATTAAGGCGTAGTTCCAATTCCTCGAGGAATTCTTCTTGCGTGTGAAATATCTTTCAAACTTTGATCAACAATCTTCAATCTTCTGCTAAGGACCTGGTTCTTTCAGTGTTTGTGCAATCTTGTTTCCATCATTATCAGTTCCTTTAAGAGATAAGTTAAGAACCTGGTTCTTGTGTATGTTTGTCCATCATACTTGAACATTGTTTATCAATCATCAAAACTTGAATTTAGCTCAGTTCAACATTGATATTGTTACATAATCATTCATCCATACGGGTACTTTTTTATATTTATTTAACCTTCTTAAACTTTCAGCATCATCAGTAGACTATAAGGTAAGGATGCGTACAACAGACCCTTGTGGTCCGGCCCTTCCCCGATCTAGCGCATAGCAGAAGCTTAGTGCACCGGGCTGCCCTTTATGGTTTTCCTATTGATCAACTTATTATGCGCCTTTTGCTCGGTTGTCCTTCTGCGCGATAGCACACTAATGGTATTATAGTGCTAACAAAAATTATTTTCTTTAGCACGATTGCACCGGGAAAAAATAAAATCTGACACCGTTCAGATCATATTTTTGCTATCCAAATTTCAAACGAATCCCTCTGGTCCCGACCAAATTCACCCAAACAAGTCCTAAATGGTCAATATAACTTATACAAATTTCTAAAATATGAAATTAAGCAATTTAATAAAAATAAGGATTAGGTTGTTACACGGTATTAACCATCTTGACCTACACATTTAGGACGCTTCACCTCTTTTTAGTTGGATATTTTTGGTGAGACTCCACTTACTTTCTGTGGAACTAATATAGTTATATTCTTTTGAGTCACCCAAGGTTGTCTTAGTTCACTATTATCATTCCTTATCGTAGAAGTTACATAGAAAGTAGTCATTTCTTTTGGGATTGTAAGCTATGGTTACTTGTATATGCATGAATGAAACCATACCTACCTTTATGAGAATTTTATTGAAAATAATACATGTTGATTTAAAGGTTGTATTCATGTTTATGTTTCATTCATTTATAATGATTATGTTTTTCAAAAGTCTTTGCATACATGATTAGGGACGTATGAATAATGTGTCGGGTGTCGGTTACATGGATTTGGATTGTAACGATAATCAAAATTATTTTATTTGGAATTGTCTCAGTTATCTCGATTTTTTTTTATATTAATATGATTTGATTAATTTTTGATACTTTATTTCAAAATATTAATAAGAGTCGCATTATTATTAGGACGTCTCATTTGTTATAAAAAATACAAGCTTTAATAAGACATAAGGTAGAGACTAAAAGTATGATATATTCATTGAGTATAATATTTACTATTTGTATACATGCAATACTCAAGAAACACTGTGTTTACATGGTATTGGTTGCAATACCGCAGGTTGTGCACTCTCAACTATATAAATATAGAGGTGGTCAGTGGGCCGGACTCGGGTCTGGCGGGCCGGGTCTGGCGGGGTCGGGGTCGGGGCGGGACGGGCGAAGGGGTCGGGGTCGGGGTCGGGTCTGGGGGGACTTGCTCCAGTCCCGTCCCGATCCCGATCCCGTCGGAATTGGGTCGGGTCGGGTCGGAGTCGGGGTCGGGATCGGGGTGGGTTCCGGCGGGTTTTCCTTTTTTTTTTTTTAAATAACATATGTATAAAAAAACTCAATAAACAAGATAAGATAGTGTAATAAAAATATCTCAATGCTGTTTTTGTGCCTCTTATATTATTTAATAGACATATGATTTTTTTGTAATACAAATGCAATTGTCTAAAATCTAAATTGCAACTTTGTGGTGTTGTCCAAAAGTTGCAAATTACATAATAAAATTACAATTAAAAAAATTACATTCTCAAAAAAACCTGTTCTAATTGCTTGATGATTTCCTGTGGTTCTTCTGTTGGAATTGGTATTTGTTGGTCAAATTGATCCACGTCGCTTTCACCACCTTCGGATAAGATTTCGTTGTAGTTTTCGTCTTCTTCTTCGTTGATCTCCGGTTGACCGCACCTTCTCCGCTCCGCTCGTATCCAATCTCTGAATAATACTGCAATTTCCAAGCTGTCTTCGGCTAATGAGTGTCTGTGGTCTCCTATTTGATATCTGCCGGCAGAAAAAGCGCTTTCAGACGCAGTTGATGACGCTTGAATGTTCAAAACATCTAGGGACATCAATGAAAGTGTCGGAAATGTCTTCTCATTCCCCCTCCAGTATTTCAGCAAGTCTGCATGTCCATCTTCATTGATAACTTCTTTGTACGGTACAGAACCCTGCAAAATAAAAATATCCAATTCGCTAATTTGGTTAGTAGTAGAGGTACGGCCGCACATTCTATTTCTGAGGCTTTCAATACTAGCCGCAGAAATAACATGTCTTTTGTGAGGTTGTGTTGAAGATGAAGAAGATGGTATGGAAGCCTGTAAGTTACTAGCATTTTCTTGTTGATAAAATCTATATATTTTTTTGCATTGGTGTTCTACGCTAGACAACACTTCTTCTTTAGTTTGTTCAATAGGTGGTGGGTGATTTAGATTTTTGGGACTTGGAGGTGGTAGTACTTCTATACAATTGCAAATAATTTCAATTAGTGATTTAGTACCGTCTATTTTAATAGTCGGATTTAATACAGAACCAATAATATAAATAGTGGGAATAAGAATAAAATATTTTTTTATTTTGACAAACATTTTTTTAATAGCTGTCATATAAGCTGGTTTTTCCATATATTCACTAAGTAATAAAAATATTAGAGTTATATAAAACAACATAGTTGAAATAGTAGGATAATATATACCGGAAAATTCTTTTGTTGCTTGAAAAAATTTCTCTAAAAATACAATAAGTTCGGAAATTTTTACCCAATCACTATCTACAATCATATCAGCTGGATTTTGATTATGAGAGTTAAAAAATAAAGTTATAGGTTTTCTATAGTCATAAGCAACAAGTAGTTGCTCGTATAAAGAATTCCACCTAGTGGATACTTCTTGTGGAATTTTTCTATAAGATAGTCCACAATCGTGACAAGTTTTTTTATATTCTTTTCTACGTTGTACTTTATTACTTTTAAAAATAAAGTTTATAGCAAATTGTATTTTACTAAGAATGTCTTCAAAAAGTGATAGACCATCCTTTACAATTAAGTTATATATATGGCACGCACATTTTATATGAAAATGATCTGAAAAAGATGGAGTTAAACTATTTTTTAAAATTGCAATTGCGTAATTGTTAGAATAAGCGTTATCTAATGTAATAGTCATAAGTTTATCGGTTATTCCGTAATAATGGCACACTTGATAAATATTATCTGCAATAAAAGTACCAGTGTGCCTATCATCTATATATCTATACGCTAAGATAGGTTTTTGCATAGACCATTTATAATATATCCAATGACACGTTACAGTTAAATAATCATGGCTGTTAGTACTACGACCTATATCAGACGTGATAGATACTTTGCCATTAAAATGATATAATGAATAACGTAAATATTGTTGATATTCATGCGCGAATTGAAATACATCTCTCTTAACAGTTGATCTAGGAAAACCGTTAAAAGCAGGAGTATATATATCTCTAATGTAATGAATAAAACCGGGAGATGAAGGAAATGAAAAAGGCAAACCCTCCACAGCAACTAATTTTGATATTGCTTCCCTATCTCTATGTTTATTGTATTTAGGGCCTACAATTCCCCCCGTCATAGGGTTAATTTGACCACGTACTTGGTCCGGGACAGTATCAGTATGTGAACCTTGTCCCGATGGAGCGGGCATTTGTGCACCCGGTTTTGAAGCCTGGTATTGGGCATACCTAGCTGGATGAGCACTTACTACGTGTCTAATTAAACCCCCCCCCCCCGTCCCACCGTGACCTTTTTCAGTTTTAAATTTTAAAACATTTTTACAAATTTTACATATAGCTACTTGATTCTCTACGTCTCTATCAAAAAATGTCCATGCATCTGATTTTAATAGTCCTTTTGCTGGACCTCGTCTCATACTAAGGGGAATATGAGGTATTTCAGTTGAAGGTGCACTAGTGGGTGTGTTGTCATCAACATTAGTGGGTGTATCATCTAGATCATCGTCTAAATTAAAGTCTTCTTGAGTTCCAGAAAATAGCTCCTCGTCTAAATCTAATGGTATTGTAGGAAAATGTTGAGTATCAATAAAATCATCCTGTGTAGGAATAAGATAACTAGAAGAAGTACCCTTGCCCTGGTTGCCCCTACTAGAAGAAGCACCCTTACCCTTACCCTTACCCTTACCCTTACCCTTACCCTTAAACATACCTCTTAATCCTTCCATTTTAATTATAATAATAAATAATTAAAGATAATAAAATTAAGTGCGCTAAATAAAATAAACAGACAATAATAATTTAATAAAGGAACGAATGTACCAAACGCCGACGTAACGTCGACGTGTAATCGAGAGGTTGAAAATTAAAACTTTGCTCGATGGAAGATCCTCAAGCTAGTTGCCAACTTCACTCCCAATTCCCAAATGAATAAATAAAATTGAATATTTAGCAAACAATGTAGACTTGTAGAGAGATATATTGAGAGATTAGAGAGATTGTAGGAAGATTTGTGAGAAAGATGAAGAGAAAATGAGTTATTTATAGTTGAAAAATTGGGTTAAAGTGTAAATATAATAACTTATGGGTTAAAGATAAATATTAAGGGGTTGGGGGAGGGGGGAGGCCTAAAATGGTCGTTGCCCAACGGCCAAAATCTAAAATGATCGTTGGTGCAATGGTTATATTTGCAAAGGGGGACTTACGGGCGGGATCAGGCGGGCTCGGGGCGGGGTCGGGGCGGGCGGGCCTGGGGCGGGCTCGGATCTGGCGGGACGAGACATTGTCCCGTCCCGAGTTCGAGTCCCGCTAACTTTTTTTTTTACGCGGGCTCGGGACAGGGTCGGGTCGGGGTCAGGCCGTCCCGGCCCACTGGCCAGCCCTATATAAATATATAATGGTAAAAGTTGAAGTTTTCAGTTAAATTATTTTCAACTATAGAAATATATAATTCTTTTTTTTAATAAACTAAGATTTGAGCCATAATCATATTAATCCGTCCAAAATAAGATCCCATCAAGTTATCATTATACCAATCAACCCGGAATAAGATCCCATCAGCTAACTGTATTTATCCATCACAGACAAGGTCCCATCGAAATAATCACCTCAACCGTAACAGAGTATCCTGAATGTATGACATGAAATAAACATGAATTACATATACAGTCATACTCATATGGTATGTACACGACAGACGAAATAAATCTATGTGTCTCGTGTATCATCAAGTACATAAAATATCACCCTAGCATGTGAATCATTGCTATGTTCAACACCTCAATCATTAAAGCATGATCAACTAATCATTTAACAAGCAAGTAATACGAAAGAACAAATATAACAGCTAAAATACCCCAGCATGAAACCTGATTTTACATAAGCGCTCCTCGCCTTGCCAATACATTACCTCATACTCTTAGTTCATTTCATTATCCATTTAGTTGAAAATATTTCCTCCCTAGAAGTCAAAGTCTTAACTTACCTCGATCTGGATGAAGCTTTACCTTCTCAATACCTCGACCTTGTCTAGAATCCATCAAATGAGTCTAATTTATTCAAAAGCTTACTCTACAAGGTTAAACAACTCCAACAATACTCATATTATAATATAAAAGTGTCGAACCAAAAGGTCAATAAAAAGTCAAACCATAGCCCTGGGTCAAAATCATAACTTTGATGTCATTTTTTATTACCCATATAATCACGAGTTTAAATCTAGAATGAATTTTGAAAATACGACTACAAATCGACCTCTAGTTTTATAAATAACCTTCTCTTAACCCTAAATTAAAAACCCCCAACATTTCCTATTTGAATCTACAACTTTAGGCATTAAAATTAATGAGTAATCATAATAATATTTCCTCCGTCTCAATTTATGTGATATAGTTTGACTAAGCATGGCGTTTAAGAAACAAATGAAGACCTTTGAAACTTGTGGTCTAAAACAATATATAGATATTTATGTGATTGTAAATCATTTCATTAAGGGTAAAAGAGGAAGTTTTCAGTTAAATTATTTCCAACTATAAAAATATATTATTCTTTTTTAATAAACTAAAGGAAAATGTATCATATAAACACAAATCAAGTTGAAGTCACTTACCCAATAATCCAAGACATGAATCGCCCCAAAACTGTCTCCAACTTCCAAAATGTGTTTTGAAACATTAAAATCTCGATCTAGAATATTTAATATTGCCAGGACCCCCTCCTTCACGGCTGCAAAAAGGTCACTCGTGATAGCTAAGAGCGACCAGCTGAGGACCCCACACAATCACGGAGGGTACACACGACCGCGATACAACCACCCTCACCACCTCGCGAGCGCGACTCCAGCCCACATGACCACGAAAGTCACCTGTTGCACCAGGAAAAACATCTGGTGCAACCCCTACATGATTTTAGCCCCCAAAACTTATCCGAACTCTTTAGGTTGAAATTCAATCATATGTACAAGTCAAAAATCATCATACAAACCTATAAAAACCTTCAAACCTTGAATTTGAACCTGTTTAATCAAATAATTGACTTTGGTCAACTCTTAAATTTCAGACTTCTAGTTTTGATTCTATTTACGTAACGTTCCTGAGTCCCTGATGTCATACGTGCCCACAAGTAATAAAACAACAAAAAAGCTTATGGGAACTCTCAAATAGGAGAAAGGAGTTCTTAAATACAAAACGACCAGATGGATCATCTGTGTACATATATATAGGTCGATTCAGTATTTTTTCAATTTTTGATAAAACTAAAAACCTACTTAATTAATCGATACAATTCCTGATTTATATCAAAATTTACAAATTTATAAATAAAAAATCTATCGGTTCGATAAAGCAGATGCAATCGATTTAATCAGTTTTCATACAACTATTGACACCCGTAATATCCACCAACACTGTTAGCTGGAAAACAATGTCATTTTATATCAAATGCCACGTAATTATTCTGTAGAAACTTTCTTCAAATAAACAGAAGTTGGAAATCGCGACGAGGAACTAACGCGTGAAGGGAGCCGAGAAGTATTGGTGATAACAATGGTAGAGATCGTATTCAAGAGGAGGTCTCATGGAAAACCTAGGATCACTAAATCCTAGACTTGTGCACCAAATATTATTGGCACTGAGTTCATGATGTATGTTATTGAATTCACGCAAATTCCACACAAATTGGAATCAAAACAATTCTATCTTAGTTGTGTCCGATTGGTGGCGAATTGATATTTGATCATATATTCTTACATACTGTTTAGCCACCGCAGATATACTCCACTAGATATATGAAGATCAGAATATATACCTAAAATGGGAAAATCCATCATTTTGATGGCATTAACCCAGAAACAGACCATACACACCGAAAGATGAGTGCCGTCAACATCAAGAACAAATTGCCAGAGATGTTCTCAGCGTCGTATATGAAATCATTGCTCAGCAACACAATGCAACGGCCCTTCCAGTGAAGTTTGACAGAGTACCAGGTATATGGTTCAAGGGTAGATAATTATGGGATTTTAGGATTGAAGAAGAGAGGGAAAGGCAGGCGAGCATATAGTAGAGGAGGAGATGTCTGATAAGGGAAACCATGGAAGTATTACGGCATTGCCTTGGAAGGCAGAGCCTTCTTTGCATAGTGCAAATTGAGATAAACCATTCATGTACTACTATATCAAGGGTGGCTGATCTGTATTTCAGAGCTCAACTGATAGCACCATGTAAATTGTGGACAAAACCACCCAAGGCTGACTGCTGACATGCCCATCATCATACAGGATTCAGAAGTAGTAGCTCTAGCTAGATTGTGATAATAAGCTATCGTCTGTAAGGGCTAAATAAAGTCACTGAACCAAAGGAAAGCCACACATACACACATCCATTGTTCACCGCAACAACTTAACAGAAATATGTAAATCAAGGATACAACAGTGTAAGCGCTGACACATGATTCAGCCAACACATGCACACTTTTCCAACTCTTTTGGCTCAAGTTTTCTAATTTACTTGTACGCGTTCATTGACAATGTGCAGAGCTGCTAAGGAGCATCTGCTTACCAATGACTGCAGAACATGCATGCAATAAGACGGACACAACCCCCACCCAAGATCATTTATAAAAATATATACACATGAATTCTCCCTCCAAATGTATCAACGACGATAACGATAGCGTTTGATGTTGAAATACACATGCAAAATTCCTCGCTCAAAGGTGCACTTGAAACCCTTCTTGTGCGAATATTCCCATTCTTTGTTAACAACACGAAATGCCTGAAAATGGAGCATTAACTTTGGCAAGAATCTTAAAAAGAGTCGTAGGAGATTTTCCATTTGCAGCTCCAGAAAAAGTGAAAAAAGTAGTATTTATTTTAAAAGAAAATGAAATTAAACTTACTATATCCTCATAAGGGGGGCCAGCATGAAACCTTATAATGCAAGTTTCAGAACTATCTCCATCTTTCTCTATTGTGTAAGATGGAGCCTGTGATTTGTCAACAAGATCAGGATAGAAGACATTGAACTTGTATCCTTGCACAGTTTTTGGGGGTGGATTGTCATGGTCATAGTGAGTTTGGTTGTACTTATTCCACTCATAGCCAGTATGAACCCGATTGAAATACTTTGGCTTCCTAGGGCGGTATTTGTCATGCCACCAGTAAACCTGCTTTCACGGCATGTAAGAAAAGGACTAATTTTAAAGGCACTAACCAAATTGTGGTGAGAAAGGTTACCTGCGAGTCCAGGTTAATTTCATCATTAGAGCCAAAAACTGCATCACCTTTTTCAATGGCTCCCATTGATTTTAAAGCCTTCTTCTCTAAGTTGTCTTCTGTGGGAGTTCGTATTGAAGGCAATTCCTGAAGCCGCCGTTCTTCCAAAATTGCCAAACGATTCCTTTCCTATTATTTATAACATCATATGGCTGATACATATATGGTTGCTAAACATACATAACCTGGTTACATGCAAGAAACAGATAAACAAAAATCATGCCAAATTACCAGTATGGCAATATCTTCATCAGGGTCAAGTGCTTCTTCATTTTCATCACTATGCACAAGCTCAGGTGAGTATGATCCAGCATCTGCATCTTCTTCTTCCAGCACCTCTATAAGTTCTGGAGAGAGCTCTTGAGCTAGACTTTCAGCATCTGAACATTGATGATTATGATTAAGTGGACTAAATGCAATCACTTGAAGGCCAAATATATATACCGGACAAAGTTTTACCTTTTTCATCTTGATTATCGTCTTTATCTTCGGGCCTTGAACTCCATGCTTTCTCAATATCCACAACCTCTATTGGTTTTTCAAGGTGCTTCAAGTGCTCATGTAGCATCTTGGCATGTATTTCCTTTAGACAAGCCTGCAGTTACCATATATTAGTTGTTGGATGCCAAAGGAATAATGACATCACCTGTCAGACCAATATTCACCTTTGCCTTGTAAATGTGCAGACGTTTAATAACAGCTTCCCAATATTCAACTACTTTAGCAGTGCCTGAGCGCATCTGTGACTCAATCTGAGATTGAAGGGCTTCCAGTTCCACATAAGTTTTCCCTTCTAGGAGAGACTTCACATCTGTTTCAATGCTCGAGTGCAAACCCCTCTCTTCAGCAGCTAATTCAAGGGGTAGCTTCTCTCCACGCACTCTAGCTCTATCCAGTGCGTCCTTCTTCCGCGCTTCAGCCAGCTCCCAGTCAGAAATTACCAGAAGTGCCTGATCAAAAGAGAAAGCAAACGGAACATGATTTGTGGTGCATTGGCTGTCAGATCTTTCATAATTAATGACTGACTACCAAATGAAAAGTTAGTTAAAAGCATAGCATTATTACTTTGATAGAGGGATGCCTACCAAAGTAAAACTTAAGTTCTACACAACAAAAAAGGTAAGTTCTATAGAATAACTATAAGGCCGACAATGTTATATGGTAGTGAATGTTGGATGCTAAAGTCCAACATATCCATAAGACGAGTGTTGCAGAGATGTGGATGCTACGATGGATTTGCAGTCATACAAGATTAGATAAGATTAAAAATAACCACATCCTCAAAAAGGTACAAGTAGCACGCATTGAGGATTGAAAGAGAAAAGGCCAGTTGAGATGGTTCAGTCATATCCTACGTCGACTTACAGATGCACCGGTCTATAGGTGTGGATTATGATGAGTGAAAGTGTAAAAAAGGCACGAGGTAGACCTAAAATCACATGGAAGGAAGTTGTCTCAAAAGTCCTACAAATTATTGGAATCAATGCAGAATTGGGCACTTGGCTAAGGACAGTCATAATGGAAGAAAAAGATTTATATAGGTGATATCTACTAGTTCGGAATAAGTTTTAGTCTTGTTAGAGAATATTAAAAAGGGTAGCTCAGTGCACTAAGCTCCCGCTATGAGCGGGGTACGGGGAAGGGCCGGACCACAAGGGTCTATTGTATGCAGCCTTAACTTGCATTTCTGCAAAAGACTGTTTCCACGGCTTGAACCCGTGACCTCTAGGTCACATGACGGCAACTTTACCAGTTACTCCAAGACTCCCTTCTCTTGTTAGAGAATATTATTATTACTATTATTTATATATTAACTTACTTTTTTATTTTTGACTAAATACATTGACAACCCCTTAAACTTGCCAGTAAAATTTCATCTAAATATTTGAACTATGGCATATTCAAATTGAGCATCTGAAGACTATTAAAGTGTTCTTATTAGATATTTTTGCTCATATCTTGGGAACGCTTCTACGCTTATTTACAAGTGTCTGTTATGTAAATAAGTTGATCACATAAAATATATCCCCTTTAATTCACATAAAATATGTCCCCTTTAATTATACACATCGACAATATTTGAAACATGCATGAGATTGTTGGTTTTTAAAAAGATGGTCCAACAAAAAGGTTAAAGTATTAATTGAAAATTGTGCTTTCAATTATTTTCCTAAGCATAGAAGGGCTTTAAATAACCAACTTGAAAACATAATCTGCAGAAGTCTGCATAAGAAAAATTCAGAAAAAACTAAAATATCTCAACTTCTATCGAATAGAAATTTAAAATTCAAATTCATCCTAAAATTAAGCAATTTATTATCCTAAAAATTACTGCAGTAACTGAAAGCAATTCTCAACACTCCTTTGCTTCAGTTGATGCCATTTAAAAAAGTTGCACCTCAATTTCTGGCAGGTGGTGTTGAATTTCTTTGATTGTTTTTGAACTTGCACACTTTTTAACATGATTCTATCTTCTTCTTTTTATTTCTTTTTATTTCTTTTTTCTTCTTTTGGTTTTGTGCATACAAAGAACCTTCAATAACCTTGTTTTGTCTATGTTAGAATAGGAATAAGATTTGTATATAGTACCCTACATTGAAAAGGATTGAGATGTAGTGTCTATAAATAGGGTTCAATGTAATAATTCAATAATAATATTTTTCTCCCATAA
Organism: Anisodus acutangulus; assembly: GCA_029783415.1. Classification (NCBI taxonomy): domain Eukaryota; kingdom Viridiplantae; phylum Streptophyta; class Magnoliopsida; order Solanales; family Solanaceae; genus Anisodus; species Anisodus acutangulus. Next base: position 25,126,783 of record CM056498.1, on the reverse strand, counting down.
GTTCTCACATGGCATCAGACCTAGGTCCATCCCAATTCATTTTTTACCCGATGTTGGCTCCCATCATATATTGTACTCAGGGAACAAGAGTACAATAAAAAAATCGGAACAATATATTTACGGCGCGAACAGTGTTTTCCGACGTGAACAGTAATTCCAGTGTGAACAATTTTTTTCTTCCCGAATTCAGAATGTCAATTTGATATTTACTAGATTCCGATCGTCGGAATTAGGGTTTTGGCGATTCCAGGCTATTTCCGGCTGTTTTTTCGAGAATTGTTTTTACTGTCAGCGTCTCGCAAAGATTCCAGGCTGACCCATGTCATTTTCTTCAAGTTCTGGCATACTTTGCTTTCAGTAGGGTTGCACCATCATTCTAACCCTACTCACATAATTATATTACTAATTCTGAGCACTCTCTATCAATCAGATCTACTTTTTCCGGCAACATGATATTTTTTCCACGATACGGTTGCGAATTTAATCTTTCCCGAATCCGGCTAATTTATTTTTTTCAGATTTTAAGCTACAAAATTCAAATTTCACAAGATATCTTTTGGATCACATTTTTAGCTCCAAAAACACAGGAATCGAAACTTCAAAACGCTTAACAAGTATATCAAAAATTCGAACATCCAATCTATGAACAATTGATGAGGCGGCTGTTTTGGAAGATCTCGACCTAGGTGTAGTTATTGTGATAGGCTTGGACACATTCGCGAAGTATGTTTTTCCCTGCATGGCCGACCACCCAAGAATGCTCATGTTGCTCAGACTGCCACTACATGTAATCAACGAGTTTATTTATCCAAAACATATAATGAGTACCTTCAGTATCGAGCATGTAAGCAGATATCTCCACAAGTAGCCTCAATCGCACAGTCTAATACCCTTGGATTGTGGGTTGTGGTCTCTGATCATATTTCTGATGATAAATCACTTCTGTCAAATATTGTTTATTCACATTCTCTTCTCGATGTTACTTTAGTTAATGGGGTTCAAACAAAAGCTAAAGGAGTTGGATAACCTAATCCCTTATCCTCTGTTACTTTAAATTTTGTTATTTGTGTCCCTAGTTGTCCTTTTAAGCTTGCACCAGTTAGTCGTTAGACTCGTGCCCTAAATTGTGACATAATATTTCTTGATGATTCTTTTGTTAAATAGGATCGCAGTACAGAACAGACGATTGCGTAGGATATGAATCGCAAGGCCTTTACTACCTTACCTCTCCTAAATCTCCTATAGCATGTCCAATTACAGATCATCCCGACTTAATCCACAAACGCTTGGGACATCTGAATTTGTTCAAACTACAAAAGATAGTGTCTAGTTTCTCTAGCCTGTCCACATTAGATTGTGAATCGTGTCAACTTGAGAAACACAGTCGCACTACCTTTTCACGTAGTTCTGAGAGTCGTGAAGTGTCTGTCTTTTCCCAATAACCATTCTTTACATAGTATGAACCAATGGTTGCTGCAACTTGTGAGCTAAAATTTGGAGAAATCAGTTAGATGAAACTTGTGTGTGATAACAAAGCAGCCCTCATATCGCATCAAATCCGGTATTTCATGAGAGGACTAAGCACATTGAAATTGACTGTCACTTTGTCAGAGAAATTATACTCTTTGGAGATATTGTTAAAAACTTTGTGAAGACGAGTGATCAGCTTGCAGATATTTTCACCAAGTCTCTCACTGGTCCACGTATTAGTTACATTTGTAACAAGCTCGGTACGTATGACTTCCATGCACCAGCTTGAGGAGAGTGTTAGAATAGAAAAATGATTTGTATATAGTATCCTACATGAAAAAGGATGGGAATGTAATGTCTATAAATAAGGCTTAATGTAATAATGCAGATACACAATTCAATAATAATATTTTTTTTGATGAAATAAGGATATCATTAACAAAAAGCACCAAGAAGATGCAACATTACGGACAAAGAAAGTATCAGCTCCCAAGAAGGCAAAAAAAGGCTACCTAATAGCTCTCAACATAAATCTATGGAACTAATAAATTCTAGGAAAGAGTCAACAGTAATTACCGAGGAGAGATTGACCCAACTAAAAGATTAATCAAACATCTACCCTTAAGAATAGGGATTGGAGTTGAAATGCCATCAAAACACCTTTTGTTCCTCTCTAACCATAAGCACCACAAGATACAAGCATGAGCCAAAGACCAAATTTTTTTAATGAACTTCCCAACTTTCCAGGAGCTCCAACACACAAAATCCTCTCTCAAGGTGCCTGGCATGACCCAAGTTGGTCCAAAGAGAGCAAAGAACATGTTCCAAAGGTTAGTTGCCACCTTACAATGAAGAAATAGATGATTAACAAATTCTGAGTAGCACAAGCACATGTAGCATCTGTTGGATAAATGGAAATTCCTTCTCATAAGATTATCTTGAGTTAAACAAGAACCTTTAAGAGTGACCCAGCTGAAACAAATAATTTTTAGAGGCAGATTAGCTCTCCAGATAAGTTTCCAAGGTCACACATCAATAAGTGTCTTCTTTGACTAAATAGGTGTCATCCCTGTGACTTCCCCAAGCGAGCATATCCCTGCCTTGATCATTGACTGAGCTGCTCTATATGGTGGCCATGAGAGCTATAAAATCTTCCAACTCCCAGTCATTTAGATTTCTTCTTAGAATCAGATTCCAAACATTGGTTTCCCTACACTGAGAGGCAATTCGAGGGTTGGAGGCAATTCGAAAGATGCTTGGGAAAACATTCATAAGGGAATGTTTCCCAACCAAGTGTCTTTCCAAAACCGAATATGCTCCCCACTTCCTACCTTGAGAGAATCATTGCTAGAGAAGACCTCCCACATGTTCATTATAGCTTTCCAGACTCCTGTGTCATAAGGGGTTGCAACTTGATTAGAGCACCAGTGACTAGTGCTACCAAATTTTGCTTGAATCACCAGTTGTCTCCTGATTATACCTCCGGTGCCACTTCATTATCATACACTTGTTATGTAATACCAAGTCTTTAATCCCTAAGCCTTCAAACTGTTTTGGCATGGTGACTTTGGCCCATTTCACAAGGTGAAATTTGTGGTCCTCGCTATTGCCTTCCCAAAGGAAGTCTCTCATAATCTTGTCAAGTCGCTTTTGCACCTTATCTTGCAAAGGAAAGAGGGACGTAAAATAAGTGGGAATACTATCCAAGACAATATTAATAAGTGTTACCCTGCCCCCTAGTGATGGATATTGTTGTTGTTAGGAAGCCAATCTTCTTTCAAGCTTTTCCACAATAACATTTCATGCCTCAACTGATGTGTGACTGGCACCCAGAGGTAACCCCAAATAGGTAGTGGGAAAAAAACTAGTTGTGCAACACATAATGTCAGTGAATTCCTCCAAGTTAGGCACCTAATTGATAGGATAAATGACACTTTTAGACATGTTAATGTGAAGTCCTGAGATGGCTTCAAAGAGCATAAGAGTGAGGTTAAGGTATTGCACCTGGAATTTTTCAGCTTCGCACAAGATCAGGGTATCGTCAGCAAATAGGAGATGTGATATAGAGATTGTTGGACCAGATCCACTGCCCACCATAAATCCTTCTAACCAATGTAATTGTTTCGCCTTTTCTAACATCTTACTCAATAGAAAGGTGCAATAGAACTAAAAGACTTTAGGCCTATTAGCCTTATTGGTAGTGTGTACAAGATCTTGGCCAAAATGCTTGCTGAAAGGCTTAAGAAGGTGATTGGAAGTCTAGTCTCTAGTTATCATAATACCTTTGTTCAAGGAAGGCAAATCTCTGATGCAACTCTCATTGCAAATGAAGTTTTGGACGGAAAACAGAAAAGTGGCACCTCTAATCTTCTTTTTAAGCTTGATATAGAGAAGGCTTTTGACAAGCTGAACTGGTCTTTCCTTATCTCAATCCTAAGGCAGATGGGACTCGGAGAAAGGTGGATTCGATGGATCAAATACAGCGTCTCCACAGTGAAGTATTCAGTGCTAGTAAACAGAAGTCCTGTGGGTTTTTTCTCTCCAATGAGAGGCATCCGACAAGGAGATCCCCTATCACCCTTATTATTTATTCTGGCGATGGAGGAGTTGAGTAAGATGTTAGAAAAGGCCAAACAATAACATTTTCTCCCATAAGTTCTCACAATTTAAAAGCTCTTTTGAAAGTGCTTTAATTTGGACAATTGTAGGATTTTGCAAAAAGTTGTTGTAAGGATTTTTCTTCCATTAGAACATCCATAAAACAACAACAATAACATAGCCAGTGTAATTCAACAAAGTAGGATCTAGGGAGGGTAGGATGTACGCAAACCTTACATCTACCTTTTATGGGGTAAAGAGGTTATTTCCGATAGACCCTCAACTCAAAAGGAAAGTAGTCGATGCAGAATTGCAGGGAAAATAAGACAGCAAGATATCAATATAAAAAACCAATTAAGCAACACATAGTAATAAACACATAAAAGAGTAATGATCTACGCAATACCTAACTAATACTACTAAGAAAAGGAGAAGCGGAGCGGAAGAGGCTAGACCCCTACCTCTCCCACACAATGCGACAAAAACTCAACTACCCACTAACCTTCTATCCTAATTCTCGACCTCCAAAACTTTCTATCAATTTCATGTCCTCAATCAGCTGAAGCTAATGCATGTCTTGTCTAATCACCTCCCCCAAGTTCTACTTCGGCCTACCTCTACCTCTGCTTACTCCTGCAACCGTCAATCTCTCATATCTCTTAACTGGCGCATCCTCACACCTCTTCATATGCCTGAACCATTTGTCTCGTTTCCCTCATCTTATCCTTCATTGAGGCCACTCTGATCTCATCCCGTATAACATCGTTTCTAATCATCTCTCTTAGTATGACCACGCATCCATCTTCGCTACCTTCATCTTCTAAACATGGACGTTCTTGACTAGCCAGCACTCTGCCCCATACAACAATGCTGGTCTAACTACCACTCTATAGAACTTGCCTTTCAGCCTGGGCGACACTTTCTTATCGCAAAGCACCCTGGAGGAGAGCCTCCATTGCATCCATCTTGCTCCAATACGGTGTGTGATATCATCGTCAATCTCTCTATCTCCTTGTAGTGTGGACCTAAGATAGTTGAAGCTTCCTCTTTTCGGTATAACTTGTGCCTCGATCTTCATTTCCACATCTGTCTCCTGTGTCACGTCACTGAACTTGCACTCAATGTAATCTGTCTTAGTCCTGCTTAACCTAAAACCTTTAGACTCTAAGATCGTCCTCCAAACATTCAGCCTATCGTTAACTCCACTGCACGTCTCGTCAATCAAAACTATGTTGTCTGCAAATAACATAAACCACGACACCTTCTCTTGAATATGTTGTATCAATTCGTCTATCACTAAGACAAATAGAAACGGACTAAGGGTTGATCCCTGGTGCAACCCCATCGTGACCGGGAAGTGTCATGAATCACCTCCCACTGTCCTAACCCTGGTCTTTCCACCCTCATACATGTCCTTAATTGCCCTGATGCAGGCCATAGGCACACCTCTATACCTCGAACACCTCTAAAGAACCTCCTGAGAGACTATTATATGCCTTCTCAAGATCAATGAACACCATGTGTAAGTCTCTTTTTGTCCCTATACTGCCCCAATTTCCGGACAAGATGAATAGTTTTTGTAGTCGATCACCCCGACATGAATCCGAACTGATTCTCGAATATAGACACGTCCCTCCTCATCCTCACCTCAACCACCCTCTCCATAAAACGCAGGGTTGAAAATACGATTTTATTTTTACTGATCAATTATGATAGTTTTCATCGGTGAAAATTTGTGATGCATTCAAAGGGAGATTGTTGCTTGTCATGTTTGAAAATAGGTTAAAAATTAATATTGGTTGAAAATAGCCCTACGCGTTGAAAATAAGCACGAGTTAGAAAGTGGGTTGAAAATAGTTTTTGAAAATGGTTCTTTAGATGAACTCACAGATCCCATAGACTAGTGAGGCTCTTTGATACCACTATTTAAAAGATGGTGCAACATATAGGTTAAAAGTATTGATTGAAAATTGTCTCAATTATTTTACCAAGCATAGGAGGGCTTTAAATAGCCAACTTGAAAACATAATCAGCAGAAAATCTGCATAACAAAAAAACAGCAGAACTAAAATATTCTTTAAAAATATCTCAACAAACTAATCTATCCAGTAGAAATTTAAAATTTAAATTCATCCTAAAACTAAGCAACTTATGCTAAAGATTACTGAAGTAACTGAAAGCAAATTTCAACAGAGGTTTTACTACTTATTGAGGTTAATGCATATAATTAAAGAAGTTGACATATTTTAAATGATTAACTTAGCTATGTAATGGGCGTTTGAAACACGCACAAAAACTTTTTCAAATTTTTGAGTCAAAAGTGTGTAATAGACACACTTTACCATATGTTTAGGTTTTCAATTGGAACATGTCATTGTTCAAGTGTCTTACCAGCGAGTTTAAGGAGTTGTCGATCTATTCTGCATTTTTTTAGTATGATGATGAGATGAGTTGAGCTTAAATGGAGAAGTGAGGATTCATATAGCCGATCCCCACTTATTTGGACCAAGTCATATTTGTTATTGTTCTTGTATTACTTTTTAAAGTTGCCTTTGTAACTAGCTCATTTTTAAACGTGTGAAAATATACTTTACAAGATGTCCTTGCAATAGTTTATTTCTAACTGTAATGCCAACATATGCTCAGTCAGTACTCTAACATAATCCTACTTTACCAATAGATTATTGATTTAAAACAAATTTTGAAACAAGCACAACCTTGGAGTTGTATATATTGAAAAACTCCCTTTCCTACAACCACTAAAGAAGTTGCCATGTGGCCTCTCAACACTTTCCATCAGCATCCACTGCTTCCAAAAATAATCCTATTTCTACTTTCTGCCCTTCATAACATTCTACAGCAACATTAACTCATTAAGATTCCACTTGAGCACATTTCTTATTCATCTCTACTGGCAGCTTTTCAGTAAAAGCAGTCATCCCCAGTTTTAAGGCAATATTAGGCTAATCTTGATCTAGCAGAGAGAAAGAACACCGGAGAATAAGATAAAGAACACAGAAACTTCTGTAACTGGGCTTACTAAAAGTTTGATAGGATGAAAACGGAGGGGTGGGTGGATAGGAGTAAAAGAGGTTGAAAAATTCCCTTGATTGGTTAGGAAGAAACAAGTGGGGATTGATAGATACTTCACCGAGGTTCGGTAAATAAGTACAGACCTCTGCCCTCTGTCCTTGCTTGGAACAGGCATAGTACGAAGAAGAAGAAGACATACCTCCCAAAAGTTTATATGTGTTGGTGTTGCTCTATCCAAGCCAAGATGCATTTTTATGTCCTCATGAAGTTCCTCCATCTCTTTTACAGTCAAACCCTAGATGTAACAACACAATAACAGCTGAAGAATGTTATAGAAAGTAACAAACAAAATGCTATGCTAGATTTACATGCATATATGTCTATTTATGTAAAGCAGGTGGAATTATTTTACTAGTATGTAAATACTACCTCTGAAACAGGCTAAGATAGTTGCAAGCCCATGACAGGAATCACTTCCAAAAGTTCATTATGTTCAGGGACATAAATTAATACAACAAAATCTACTGACAGTTAAACAATTTAAGAGAAAATAACAATAGACATGGAACTGGATGAATGACAAATACCCTGTCGTCAATCCGACATAGCAAATAGAATATAGAATAGCACTACCCGACCCACATATCAAGAGGATTAACATCTAAATATATTACTCTATCATAATAGTCTTAGTAAATAACCCAGTATACTCTTCATTAAAAAAAGAGAGTAAATCAGCCTGTGCATTAATTTGGTGTTTGGCTGGCCATATTAGTCCAGTCCAGTCATACTGGGCCATTTGGTTGGCCACATAATTTTTATGCTCAATGGGCCAAGGCATTCTTGTTACAAAAACTTCATGTTGAATTTTCAATTCATTTGTTGTTTACTTAAAAGAGATACCGAGATAGACAGGATACCTTATAAATTAAAAAGGGTCACTGGTTTAGTGTTTGTTGTTCGGTGAATGGGCCAAGGCACACTTAGAAGTAAACGGATGTCGTATAGCAAAATATTTACATTCCAAACAGAAACAGTGTCATGCTACTATATCGATCAAGTTGGTGCACTGCATTCACACATCGGATACTAATCAGTAATCACATAAGTTGCAGTTGCAGTTATGGTGCCACATATTATTATGTACTTTTTGGGATGGGGGTGGATAAGATGCTTGCTGAGAACATCACATCACTATAGGAATTCCAAACATAAGGGAAGAAATGTATGTACCTTGAATACCATGTATGGTTCATTAATTTCGACATCATAATCATCTAAAGGGTCAAGATGCTTAGTGAGAACATCAATTGGCTTCATCCGCCCTTCACGCAAGCGAATCTCTGACCTTACTTTGCTTTGATCAAAATGAAACTGTATTCCAAATAGCAAATATCAGAATAGAAACAGATAGGAACACAAATACAGCAGAATCTTATGGACACAGCAAATAGAGTAACGAAATGCACATAGCAGTATACCTCTTCTTCCTTCTTCTCCCAGTCTTGGAACTCAGCCCGGGCACGCTCTCTTGCTAACAGTGCCTATAAAAGGAAGAGAAGACCAATAAAGTAAAGGAACATATGTTTCTGTTTATGTGATTAGAAATAAACTTCTAATAAGAACTTTAAAAACAGAAGAAGAAGATCAAGAAGAACAAATACAGTTGTAATAAAAGGTAAACCTTATACATCAAAATGGAGGGAAACCTACCATTTCCTCCTCATGATGTGCCTTTTCAATAGCTCTTTCCTCCCTCCTCTTTTTCACTTTCTCGATCTCAGCCTGAATACAGAACATGCTTTCTCTAATTAGTAGATAGTTTCACGAAAATGCATGAGATTGTATTACAGAGACAAGAATGACCAAATATTAAAGAGACCATATAGGATTATAAACGGCTACATTGTAAAACAATTCCAACTTTATTAAGTGGAATTCCATTGTTTTCACTTTAATCGTCCCATAGAAGGTTCCTGCTACTACTGTCTAACTTCTTATCCACTTTTCCAGGCAAAGAAAACAACGACATTACATATGTTGGTAAACTGTCCAGCACACTATTGATAAGGGTCAACCTGCCCCTCAAGGATACTATTGTTTCTTCCAAGTTACAAATTTTCTCTAGAACTTCCCTGCAACCCCTTGCCAATTGGTTTGACTTAAATCTTGTCCCCATCGAAGGCTCAAGTAAGTTGATGGGGAAGACCTGACTCTACAACCAAGTATTCCAGCCAAATTAGTGATGTTGTTAACCTCATTCAGAGGAAACAAAGAACTTTTGCCAAATCAATTGCATACTAGAAACTGCTTCAACTGTAAGCAAGACTTACTTCAGCACTGTTAATTCCTTCTCCTATACTTCACAAAAAAATCAGAATATAGTTACAGTAAAGAGTTCTAGCAGAAGAACTTATATTTAAAGAAATAGAAGTAGTGGCAGAAGAGGAGTCTTGGTGTAACTGGTAAAGTTGCTACCATGTGACCAGGAGTTCACGGGTTCGAGCCGTGGAAACAGCCTCTTGCGGAAATGCAGGGTAAGGCTGGGTACAATAGACTCTTGTGATCCCGCCCTTCCCCGGACCCCGTGCATAGCAGGAGCTTAGTGCACTGGGCTGCCCTTTTTTTTAAGTAATAGCAGAACTTGAGTACTTGCTCCTACCCTAAAACCCCAAATCCTATGTTTTTTCTGTAGCTATTTTTCAACATTCTGTTCTAAGATTCCATCACGAAAGTGAATAAGAAAAGGGAAGGAGGTTCCTTGTCTTAGGACTCTTAGCTCTATTTGTGTAAGAGAAGGCCTATTGGATAACCAGCCACCAAAATGGAGAACTGCACTAGAATTTAAAACACCCACAAATGCAATACAAAATACTAAACCCAAGATTAACATAGTATGAGATTTCATGGTAAGAAACTTTCTACCTCATTGTTGGTGTACGACTGTCGCTTCTAAGAGAACAGGGAATTTCAAAGATCTGACTTGGCTAGATACAAGAAATTTCTCTTTGAATAATATCCTAAAGTAATATATATATATATATATATATATATATATAAGAGAGGCTAGACTATATTAGTAACAAGCAAACCTTGTATGTGTATCTCCAAACATTTTGGAGATAAATACCAATTAGAAGGTCTGAGACGACCCAGAAAGCACTTGATCATATCATGATCTGATTTGTAAGCCTACTTGGGTCTTGAGTATTTACTTGTAAGAACGGAATTCTTTGTTTTATAATGGATAGTTGAAACTCCGTAAAAAAAAACTCAGTCAAATTTTTCCTCCGCAAGGTTCGTCCACGGCGGGTGAGTCAGGGCCTAAGATCAGGCCAAAAGGCGTAGTCGATGGACAACAGGTGAATATTCTTGTACTGCCCCTTGTTGGTCCCGAGAGACGAAGGAGGCTAGGTTAGCCGAAAGATGGTTATCGGTTCAAGAACGTAAGGTGTCCCTGCTTTTTCAGGGTAAGAAGGGGTAGAGAAAATGCCTCGAGCCAATGTTCGAATACCAGGCGCTACGGCCAAGTAACCCATGCCATACTCCCAGGAAAAGCTCGAGCGACTTTGAGCAAGAAGGTACTGTGCAGAAACCGACACGGGTGGGTAGGTAGAGAATACCTAGGGGCGCGAGACAACTCTCTCTAAGGAACTTCGGCAAAATAGCCCAGTAACCCGGGAGAAGGGTGCCTCCTCACAAAGGGGGTCGCAGTGACCAGGCCCGAGCGATTGTTACGTAAACACAGTCTCCGCAAAGTCGTAAGACCATGTATGGGGCCGACGCCTACCCGGTGTCGGAAGGTCAAGGAAGTTGGTGACTGATGACAGAGAGTCGGCGGCCAAGCCCGGTGAACGGCGGTGGTAACTATAACCATCCTAAGGTAGCGAAATTCCTTGTCGGGTAAGTTCCGACCTGCACGAATGGCGTAACGATCTAGGCAAACCTTTGTCTCGGAGAGAGGCTCGATGAAATAGACATGTGCGTGAAGATGCGGACTACCCGCACCGACGTAAAGACACTATGAAGCTTCACTGTTCCTGGATTGGCTTTGGGCCTTTCACGCAGCTTAGGTGGAAGGCGAAGAAGGCCTCCTTCCGGGGGGGCCCGAGCCATCAGTGAGATACCACTCTGGAAGGGCTAGAATTCTAACCTTGTGTCGGGACCTACGGGCCAAGGCGACGCCTCGTGTAGACGGTTTCTATGGGGCGTAGGCCTCCCAAAAGGTAATGGAGGCGCAAAGGTTTCCTCGCCGGACGGAGATTGGCCCTCGAGTGCAAAGCGAGAAGGGAGCTTGTTTGCAAGACCCACCCGTCGGCGAGGTGACGAAAGTCGGCCTTAGTGATCCGACGGTGCCGAGTGGAAGGGTCGTCGCTCAACGGATAAAAGTTACTCTAGGGATAACAGGCCGATCTTCCCCAAGAGCTCACATCGACGGGAAGATTTGGCACCTGACTTGGCTAGATACAAGAAATTTCTTTTTGAATAATATCCTAAAGTAATATATATATATATATATATATATATATATATATATAGCATATGATTGCCCATTGGTACTAGCTTTCAAGGTCAATTAAGCTATAATATCTTCAACTATTAATGAATATTGTGGATAACTGTAAGTTCTTCAACAAAATGAACATTGCAGTTCGTCGTGATTGATAAAGCACAATTATTTGCATTTTTGTGGATAATTATAAGTTCTCCAATAAAATGAATATTGCAGTTCGTCGTGATTGATAAAGGACAATTACTCGCCATAAGATGCAAGTTAACAGTATCATTCAAGCATGAGAGTATCTCAGGGTTAAGAAAATATACTTGAGAAATTCATAAGGAATGCGGTATTGAAACATAAGAAAAATATATGACCACCAAATACCATTCTTTCTCTATGCCTCTTCTTCTCTGATTTAATTGAAAACGTTTCAAGAGGCACACCATGGGAAACATCACGTTCAATCTTCTTTCGCCACACGAACCTGCATGTCAAACAGTACATCTATTAAAAATAAGCCAAAACGTAAATTGTCTCAAAAGCTAACAAATACTGAACTGAAGTTACCCAAAACAAAATAAACCACACTACATTTCTTATTTATTGGATGTGTTTTTCTAGGACAGTAAAAAGATCATAGGACACTTAAAATATGGTTTTTGTGACATCATAAATGGTTCGTTTTAAAAAAATGTTACGCTTTCAATAAAAAGTGTAATCTTTTCAGTGCTTCATGTAATATTTGATGATTAGGTATAACTCAGGCAAGTAAATATGTAATCTCCAATATATTGTGTAGCTTTTTCTAGTCAAGATTTTCAGTTACAAAAAGTACCCTAAAATTTTTCAATCTAATTGAATGTGCTGCATGATGAATGTCCAAAAATGGTATACTACGTCGTCCTTTCTTTGCGATGGAGTGTAACTTTTATTCGTGGTGAACGTAGCTCGTGTTACGGTACTGTAGTCCTCCAATATCAATTACCAATAAATCTTAGCTCGAAGATTCCCTTATGAACCCACCTTGTAAGAAGCAAATCTCCTTATGAACCGAAGCAAAAAAGATACTTCAAATGGAGAATCAAGATGCAAATATATACTAGTAACTTTCTACAAAATGAAAGTAATTTTTTGAGGATACAGCACCAAATGTCAATCATTGGACTTGTTATCTGAATAATTTCTAGAAAGAGCATGATGCAACAAGAAGAACTCACGAACAAATGGCACAGTAGCTAACTAACTGCATAACTACCTCTAACAACTTTTTAACAGAATCTGCCAGCTCTTCTACTTAATTGAATCAGAGCACCTCACAGACAACAACTATAGAATGGCATACAAAACAATGCTTAACTGAACTCACTTTTCATTGAGACTAGAATCACCGAAAGGATTTGAATCATTCGAATATCCAGAAACTGTTTGAGACTTCAACTTTTTTGCCACTTTACTTGCCTGAATGATTGGATATATATTACATATCAAGAGAAACCACAAGAAAATAAAAGGAAAATTAAACAAAGAGATGATGGTCAAAAAATCTGAATTATTACTATTACGTGAGTTTCACACCCCAACTATCGAGTTGTTCCCTTTTTCTACCTGAAAACCTAACTGAATAGTGCATGCAGGAAAAGGAACAAGTGATAGTTGACCTAATCAGTTTCGAAATGTATTTTTTTAATATATAGATGGTGATCAGTTGGCCTAATTTAATATATACACGGTGATAGTTCAAGGAACAGCTGATAGTTGGGATGTAAAACTTGCGAAAAAGTAATAGTTCAAGTGCGTTTGGACCATTAACTGTTAGAGAAAATGAGGATTTACCTTTCTCTGAGCTTTCTTGGCCAAGTAGTCGTTAATTTGTTCCTCCGTCACCTTCCTCGACCGTTGATGAGGGCGACAGCTTTTGATTGGGTCGGAATCTAAGGCCGAGCTGGAAGAATAGGAGGACCGGCGTGTTCCTTCCCTTCGCTCAATGGACTTTGACGACATCTTGCTTCACAATATTTGGGCAAAAGGCCCTCCAAATCTTTAACTACACCATATTTTTTCTTTCTTTCTTTTTTCCTCGAGTGAATAGGTTAATGCACATTTAAATTATTATATTCATGTGTTAGCATATTTCAATTACACTTTCTATATTAATAAATACACTTTATTGCTGAGTCAATTAAATATTTAAAATTATTCGATTAAAATTATTATATTCATGTGTTAGCATATTTCAATTACACTTTTTATATTAAAAAATACACTTTATTGCTAAGTAGTTAAATATTTAAAATTACTCGAATGTAGGTGTGTGGGGTTTAAAAACATGAAAATGAAATTACCTAATGTTTGAGCGGACCAATATATAAAGAAGATATTTTCTTCTTTTTCTTAACAACAACAACATATCCAGTGAAATTCCACAACGTGGAGAGTGGGGAGGGGAGAATATACGCATCCCTTACCTCTACCTTGGTAGGTAGAGTAGCTGTTTTCGAGAGACCCTCAGCTTAAGATAGAACATAAGCACAAGCAAATCAAAACCAAAGCAAGAGTAAAGCAAGTAAGAGCAACGGTTAGGAAAAATTTAAAGCAATATGAAAATTGCTGGTATCAAAAGCGAATAAGTCATAATAATGCATTTCAAAAAAGTATGCATTAACTAGCGCATGTTATTAAGCTAAACAAGGTATACTAAAGGACAAATATCAGCAGAAAATCAGCTACAAGTGACTATAAAGCAATATTGTGCCTATTTGTATACTAGGCTAAGCAGACCTACAATAAAAACACTACATCTACCAATTTGCAAGCGTGAATAGGACTACGCTCGACTACCTACTACTCTTCTACCCTAATATGTGTCATCCACAACCCCCTATCTAAGGTCATGTCCTCAGTAAGTTGCACCTGCGTCATATCCCGTCTAATCACCTCTCCCCAATACTTTTTTGGCCTACCTCTACCCCTCCTTAACCAGTTCATAGCCAACCTCTCACACCTACGTACTGGCATTTGTGTCTCTCCTCTTGACATGCCCAAACAATCTCAACCTCGCTTCCGTATCTTATCCTCCACCGAGGTCACTCCCACTCTGTCCTGGATATCATCATTTCTAATCATATCCCTCCTTGTATGCCTGCACATCCATTTCAGCATCCTCATCTCTGCAACTTTAATATTTTGGATGTGCGCAGTCTTGACTGGCCAACACTCTGCCCCATACAACATAGTCGGTCTAACCACCATCCTATAGAACTTGTTTTTATCTTTTGGCGGCACTTTTTTGTTGCCCAAGACTCCATATGCGAGCCTCTATTTCATCCACCATACCCCAATACTATGTGTGACATCGTCATCAATCTCTTCATTCTCTTGGATAATAGACCTGAGGTACTTGAAGCTTCCTTTCTTTGGAATGACCTGAGTACCAAGCCTCACCTCCACACCTGTCTCAGGGTCTCTCTCGTTACTGAACTTGCACTCCAAGTATTATGTCTTGGTCCTACTCAGCCTGAATCTTTTAGATTTCAGAGTTTGTCTCTAAACCTCCAACTTATCATTCACTCCACTGCGAGTCTCATCAATTAGGACTATGTCTTCTGCGAATAACATACACTACATCACCTCTCTTTGGATTTGTCGCGTCAGTCCATCCATTACCAAGGCAAATAGGAATGGGCTAAGAGTTGATCCCTGGTGCAGCCCCATCATCACTAGGAAGTACTCCGAGTCTCCTCCTACTATACGTACCCTAGTCTTGGCTCCATCATACATATCCTTGAGCGCCCTAGTGTACGCCACAAGTACACCTCTAACCTCCAAATATATCCATAGAACCTCCCTAGGGACTTTGTCGTATGTCTTATCGAGGTCGATGAAAACCATGTGTAAGTCTATCTTCCTCTTTCTATACTACTCCACCAACCTCCTAATAAGATGAATACCTTTTATGGTCGAACCCCCCGGCATGAATTCAAACTCGTTCTCGGAAATAGACACGTCTTTTCTCACTCTCATCTCCATGGCCCTCTCCCACACTTTCATAGTGTGGCTTAGCAACTTGATGCCCTTATAGTTGTTACAACTCTGGATATCACCTTTGTTCTTGTACAAAGGGATCATTATACTCCACCTCCATTCTTCGGGCATTCTCGCCATCTTAAAAAAGACGTTAAGCAATTAAGTCAACCACTCCAAACCTGTCTTGTCTACTCTCTTCCAAAATTCGATTGGGATCTCATCAGGCCCGGTCGCTTGTCCCCTGCGCATCCTGCTAATAGCACCATTAATCTCCTCTACTTTAATGCTTCTACAATACCCAAAATCCCAGTACCTACCAGATTGCTCCAGGTCTCCCAGCACAATGTCTCTATCTCCTTCTTTGTTTAAGAGTTTGTAGAAGTAAAACTGCCACCTCCGCCTAATATGTGCGTCCTCCACCAATACTTTGTCATCCTCGTCCTTGATACACCTCACTTGATCCAAGTCACGGGCCCTCTTCTTCTTCGCCTTGGCTAGTCTGTACAACTTCCTATCCCCGCCTTTCTCCTATAATTCCACATACATGCGTTCAAAAGCCGTTGTTTTTGCCGCCGTAACAACAAGTTTTGCCTCATTCCTCGCCATCTTATACAGTTCCCTATTCGTCCATTTCTCTACCTCATCATTGCTTTCTACCAATTTCGCATACGCCGCTTTCTTCGCTTCCACCTTCTCTTGAACTTTACCAATCCATCACCAGTCTCATCAATACCTACCACGGCTACCACTCGAGACCCTAAGCACTTCTCTAAATACCTCTCGAATGCAACTAGCTGTCTTGTCCAACATACCGTTCGCATCCCCACTACTCCTTCAAGCCCCCTTAGCCATCAACCTGTCCCCCATCTCATTTGCACTAGTCATGGTCAAACTTCCTCATTTGTTTCTTAACCTGTCATCCGCAACCCTCATCTTCTTCTCCATATTGATCTTTTAATTCATCACCAGAAGCTTATGTCGGGTCGTAAAATCATCTCCGGAATAACCTTGCAGTCTTTACAAAGACATTTGTCAACCTTCCGAATGAGTAAAAAATCTATCTGAGTCTTAGCCACCGAACTACGAAAAGTCACCAAGTGTTCCTCCTTCTTCAGGAACATCGAATTGGCTATCACCATCCAACAAGCTCTAGCGAATTCCAAAAGTGAGACGTCTCCCCCGTTTCTATCCCCGAACCCAAAGCCTCCATGCACGTCGTCATAACCCCCGAAAGCGACCCAATATGTCCATTAAAGTCCCCTCCTACAAATAACTTCTCTGTTATATGTATACCACCCACCACCTCGTCCAAATCCTCCAAAAAGTGTATTTTCTCCTCCTCGTCCAAGCCCGCCTGAGGCGCGTAAGAACTAATAATGTTCATAGTAAGCCCTTCAACTACTAACTTAATCGCCATCATCCTGTCATTGACCCTCCTAACCTCTACCACCTGATCCCTTAGCTCGCTATCTACTAAAATGCCTACCCCATTCCTATACCTCGACTTACCTGAGAACCATAACTTATACCCGTTCACATCCTTAGCCTTATGTCCTACCCATTTGGTCTCCTGGACACAGTCTATATTAATTCTATTCTTCTTAAGAATCTTAACTAGCTCGATGGACTTCCCCGTTAAGGTCCCAATGTTCCAAGACCCTATTCTCAGCCTACCATCTACCTTACCCTACTTACCCCCTCTAACCCTCGCCCCGTCCCCGACCGAGAACATAACCCTAGTCTAACATTAGTTACCAAAGCCACTAAAGCAAATATAAAATAATAAACTACTCAAATGTTTATCCTAAAATAGGAAGGGATCAAAGCGAAAACACAAGTTAACAAAAATCTAAAGGCAAGTAGAATCACTACGCCAAGAATGTTTGCAAGAAGTAAAGTCACAGATCAATACAGTGAAACGACAAAATTTAACAACAATGATAAGAACAAAGAAATAGATACGGAAACCGGAGGTACTAACTCCAGTTTAATCGAACTTGTTTGCCGGCGAAAATCACTGTTCACCGGAGGCACTGTCACCTGGATTTTTACCAAAAAGTCAGGTACCTAAAAATAGCAAAACATTTACAAATAAATACAGAAGTATTGGCCGACGAAGTCACTTCAGGCCAGATCTAGCAGTGGCGAACAAGAACACAGAGGGGCAATGTCGGTGTTATGGTGGAGCAGCAAAGGGAGATGGAAGGAGGTGCTTTGGTCGTGGTGGTATTTCTGTCGGAGTTTGCTCATGGTTCTTGGTGGTTGCGAAGCAGTGAGGTGGCGGTGCTCCGACGGAGAGCGGCGAGGAGGGAAAGCAGTGAAGATGTTGTGTAGTGATGTGGTTGCGGTGGTTGCCGGAGATGACGTTCCGGCGAGGAGAAGCTTATGGCAGCATCGTTTGGTGAAGAGAAGATAAGAGAGAAAGAGAGAGAGAGAGAGCCGCTAGAAAAAGAGAGAGGCAAAAATTTGTGCTTACTTTTATCTTGATGGTGTTTGAATTAACTTTTAAAAGGTGAATGATAAGCTAAAAGTTAAAAGTTATAATAAAATGAAAATACTCAATTTTTGAATTTTATATATTTTTATCTAAAAATAAGTGTTTACTTTTATCATTTTCAAACACCACAAAAATATAAAACTTAAAAACCAAAAAACACTTGGAATAAGCCACTCCAAACACACTCTTTGTCTTCCTCTCCTTTCTTCTTTTACAATTTTTAGATTCTCTTCCCATTTCCTCTTCTTCATTTCTCCATCAAACCTTCTTGATAATGAAGGTGAATTTAATAATCATAAGCCATAAGAACAAAACACATAAAGAAATGTAAATCATTACTGACAAAATCTCGAAACTCTGGTCGTCCTTCTTCAAAAAATTGGCTTCAGAAATTTTTCGACCAGCCAAATTCAAATAAGTTGCAAACGAACCCAAACTCATACTTTTAAGACTCACAAATCAGTTTTGTGTAGATTTAGACAACATCCTTTTGATTTTCAAGTAAAAATTTTAAATTCGGATAGACCTGAAAAGCTTTAACGACCAACAATGGTTGCTCGACTCTTCAACCACCCAAAACTTTTCAAATCTGTAGCTAAATCCCTGATCTAAACTCGACAACAACTCTAAAACAATACACAGATTTTGAATCCAACATCCACACTCTCATATGTGAACTATCCACCTCAAATAGATGCTTTAAAATTTCAAAAACAAAGTCGTTCTACCCCCTTAAGTTTTAACCAATTACGTAATTAATTTTGTTTCTCTTTAGGTGAAAATAAGTAGTCATGTGCAACGCTACTTGGCACTTTTTTGGCGTGTATTAAATGTACATGTAGATAAGGAATGAGGTATGTTTTTAATATTTGGGGTGGGACAATTTAGATTTGTAAATAATGAATTGTTTAGACATGAAACTCGGGAAAATGTAATAATTTTAGGCGTGATTTAATTTATGTTGGAAATTTGCCTTTGGTGGGAGTTGCGTCCAATCATCTTTAATGACTTAAACACTAGGGTTCCACATGTTGGAGACTTTGATTCTTCACACGTGCATAATCTACTAAGTAAGTAGATGACCATAGGGCCAAGGATCGTCAAATTTCATTGAGAAATGAAAGAGATATTGGTCCACGAAGTGAGGTGTTTGAAGCATGAAAATGTGGTAAAGACCAATCCTCCCTCATCGGTGGGGGAAGGAAGATTTGTTTAGTTTATAAGTCTCAAAATTGGCTTGGGGTTTGGGACCCCAAGGGGTAACCCATGTGTTTGAAGGAGGGAGGACCTAGATGTGCTTTGGTTCGAGGCTAAGCCCACATGCGCGCCGCCATCGCCAGCCCTTCCCGTCCGGTCCGGGCTAGGGTCTCGGGTCACGGGTCATGGATCACGGGTCACGGGCTTCTTCTGATATTATCTTTTTGGACCCAAATTACTTTATATTTACAGTTTGGTTCCTGAAGTTTCATGTAAGTTAAATTGGGCAGAGAACTTGTGCTTTTGCTGTTGGTTTTGGAACGTTAACCTCCATTAATATGCACATCAATTTAGTCATTACTTGGCTGAATAACTCTCCATAAAAGCTCTAATCCGTTGCATATCAATTCGTTATTTATTTTGGTTGAATTACTCCCTATTAATTGTCATTACTTGGCCAGTAACAGCAATTATGTGAGCAGTTGATAAGTCCCCTTCTTCAACTATATAATGAAGCATTTTCTCAATTGTTGAGACAACAGAACACACAAACGAAATCAGATTCTTCCTACTACTTTTCAGCATCATTTCTTACTCAAAGTTCTTCAAAGTAACACTTGAGTTTCCTTTGCTCATTTGTTGAGTTACTGTTTTATCTTGGGAGACTATTGTCCAGAACGTAGAAATGATATATACGGGGCAATCTTGTCTTAAAGACAGAGTGCCATCACTCGACCCAGCAAATCAAAGTGCTTGTAATCTCAGTTTCTTGTTCAAGTTTATTGAAATTTCAGTTTGTTGTAATTTCATTTTCTTGTAATACTTAGCAGTTACTCATTTCCGTTTCCTGCACCACTGTAATCAACAATTTTAAGACAAGGTTGGCTTGCGGTAACTGCTTAGTAACATGACTGGAAACACTTTATATTCTGATGCTGCTGCTGCTGCCACTCAAGGCAACAATTCTGTCATCCCTCATGTTGCCGCTATTGTTCAAGGCAACTCATCTGCCTTCCCCACTGTTGCCCAAGGCACGTCCAGTGCCTTTACTGCTCCACCATCCGCATTCCACCATGAACGCCCTGAAAAATTTATGGGCTCAAACTTTAAGAGATGACAGCAGAAGATGATGTTCTACCTGACTGTTATGGGCATGACCCGATTCCTAACGAAAGATCCTCCAAAATCTGGAGATAACATGGACCCTTCGCCTACTGAAACGGCTGAAGGGGGCGTTGGTATCCATGTCATTAATGGTATGAAGATGGTTCTTGATACATAAAATCATAGTGATTTCATGTGTAAGAATTACATATTGAACTGCTTGGCAGACCCTCTCTACATGGTGTATTGCACCATTGGCACTGCCAAAGTGATGTGGGAAAAACTGTAAAAGAAGTATAACACACAAGATGCAGGTACTAAGAAATTCATCATTGGGAAATTTCTGAAATTTCAAATGGTGGATAGTAAAACAGTGATTTCCCAAGTCCATGAATTCCAAATGATTCTACATCACCTGAATTTGGAGGGCATGAAACCAAATGAGCAGTTTTTAGTTGCATCGCTGATTAAGAAGTTACCTCCTTCGTGGAATGAGTTTATGAGCTACTTAAAGCTCAATACAAAGGAGATGACCTTTGAAGAACTTATTATCAAACTCCAAATTCAGGAAGATAATAAGAAGGCCTTTCCTAGGGGTAAACAACCTGCTGAGGCAAAGGCAAAGCTGGCTGAAGCCAAAGGGAACCCAAGCAAGAAGCGGAAGTTCCAGAAAGACGGCAAGACCCAAGCAGCGGAGAAGTTCAGAGGTAACTGTCACCACTGTGGGAAACCTGGTCATATGATCAAGGAATGCCGCAAGCTCAAGACTGAGCAACAAGAGAAAGCCAAGGATAAAGGCAAGGCATATGCTAACATCGTCAAGGACACGCTCCTGGATGACATGATTGAGGAGTTCTCGGCGGTGGTGCTTGAAGCAAACCTGGTTGAGAATCTCATGCAGTGGTGGATGGACACAGGTGCTACCAGACACATCTGTTCTAACAGAAATGCCTTCTCCACGTATACACCAGTCATCGACAAGAAGCTGTTCATGGGCAACAACGCTTCATCTGACGTGATGGGGGTAGGAAAGGTGGTCCTGAAGATAACTTCTGGAAAGGAGCTTACTCTGAAGGAAGTAATACATGTCCCTGAGATTAGGAGAAATTTAATTTCAGGACCTTTATTGGCTAGTGTTGGTTTTAGACTAGTGTTTGAATCCAATAAATTTGTACTCACTAAGAATGACACTTTTGTAGGGAGAGGCTTAGTCTGTGAAGGCCACTTCAAAGTTAACGCCATGTCTGTAATGCGTCCAAGTAATAAAGTTGAAGCTTCTTCTTATTTGCTTGAGTCTTCTAATTTATCGCATCATAGATTAAGACATGTTAACTACAAGTCTATCCAAAGGTTAGTAAAGTTGGAGTTGTTGCCGTCTATCGACGTAAACCCTCAACATAAGTGTGAGGTGTGCGTAGAGGCAAAACTCACAAAGCTTTCTTTTTGATCCATCGAAAGGAATACCGCTCATCTAGAACTTATTCACACATATATATGTGATTTGAAGTTCGCACAAATTAGAGGGGGGAACAAGTACTTTGTGACATTCATTAATGATAGCACAAGGTATTGTTACCTTTACTTGTTGAAAAGTAAATATGAAGCCTTTGAAGCGTTTCGATGTTACAAAGCAGAAGTTGAGAACCAACTAAGCATGCAGATTAAATCCATTCGTAGAGATAGAGGGGGAGAATACGTAGCGTCATTTGACGAATATTGTGCCCAATCAGGCATTGTTCATCAAATGACGGCTCCATACTCACCTCGATCGAACGGTGTGGCGGAACGCAAGAACCACACATTGAAGGAAATGATGAATGTCTTGCTCATCAATTCCAATCTTCTCCAAAATATGTGGGAAGAAGCCGTCCTTACCGCTAATACGATTCTTAACAGAGTCCCACATAAAGGTAAGGACAAAACTTCATATGAATCATGGAAGGGAAAGAAACCCGCCTACAAATATTTAAAGGTGTGGGGTTGTTTGGCAAAGGTCGAAGTGCCTAAGACAAAGCAGGTCAAGATTGGGCCTAAGACTGTAGATTGCATTTTCATCGGATATGCAAATAACAGTAGTGCTTATCGCTTCTTAGTGCATAAGTCAGAGATTCTAGATATCCACAGGGGTACAATTATGGAATCAAGGAATGCTCAATTATTTGAGGATACTTTTCCTAGAAAGGAAAAAGACATAACCTCTCGCAAACGAAATTATGAACAAAGCTCTCAGGAACCGGGAGTCGTTGATGGCCCGGATCTAGATGGTTCAGATCTAGTGGATCTCGAGGTGGCTGAATATCCGAAATCTAGTGTTCTAGACTCTCAGAACTTGGAGACTCCAGAGATGGAACTAAGGTGAAGTAAAAGGGCCAGGAAGGATAAATCCTTTGGTCCTGACTTTGTAGCTTATATGGTTGATGATGCACCAAGGACAATTGCTGAAGCATTGTCAACTCCAGAGGCACCGCTCTAGAAAGAAGCTATTGAGAGTGAAATAGGCTCCATTCTGCATAACCATACTTGGGAGTTGGTTGATCTTCCTCTGGGAAATAAACCGTTGGGGTGTAAATGGATACTCAAACGGAAGTATAACGCAGATGGGTCTATAGATAAGTATAAGGACATGTTGGTAGTCAACGGCTATCGGCAGAAAGAAGGTATTGACTATTTTGACACGGACTCCCCGGTATCTCGGATGACATCCATACGGGTATTCATTGCGATCGCAGCTTTACGTGACCTTGAGATACATCAAATAGATGTCAAGACAGCCTTCCTAAATGGTGATTTAGAAGAAGAAATTTATATGGACCAACCCGAGGGGTATGTGGTTCAAGCGCAAGAGAAGAAAGTCTGTCATCTTGTCAAATCTCTGTACAGGCTGAAACAAGCCCCGAAGCAATGACACAAAAAGTTTGATAGTACTTTACTATCAAAGGGTTTCTCCATTAACGAGTGTAACAAATGTGTCTACACGAAAGGTAACTCTGACTCATTCGTCATGATATGCCTGTATGTAGATGACATGTTGATCACAGAAAGCAGTCCTAGGGTAATCCTAGAGACTAAAAACATGTTAAAACAATGCTTCAACATGAAGGATATGGGTATCGCAGATGTCATCTTAGGGATAAAAATCTCTAAGACGTCTGACGGACTGGTCTTATCTTAGTCTCACTATATCGATGATGTTTTAAGAAAGTTTGAGATGTTTGACAGTTCGCATACTATCCATAAACCTACGGGTAAATGCATCAAATGGTATGGAGTATGGAGCAGAATGGAAGGCATCACTTGATTGTACTAAGAGGAAAACATTTAATTCGGCCTTTGTGTTGGTCTTGGCCGAGACCATGTCTTCTAGTTTGTTATTTTTAATTCCTAGATTAGTTACTAGTTTCCTTAGGACACAATGAATCTTGTTTGAAGACATATAAGTCTTTATTTAATTGACAAACAAGGGGGAAGTCTGCCACACCAACCCTTGTTGAGATGGGGACTTCAACGCAGCGGTAAGAAAAAGTCACTCAGTGAATCGGTGGATCACACACTTGGAGAAAAGGGCACCAGAAATCAATGGAATAGTTCGGGACGTGGACATTTGATGTATTTAAGGAGGGGTAAGTGAGGGTAAAAGTTTCGGGTCTTTATTGGATTTGGGCTCACCCGAAAATGGACAGGAAAGTTGGGTTCTCGATTTATCGGCTAAGGCTGGGCAGTGTGTATTTGAAGGCTGTTACGGGAGGTTATGGGTGGAGTCGGGTTAAGGAATTTCAGGGGGTTGTTACGGGTGGGTTGAGGGTCAGGATGACACCCTGGATTTGGTGGTTGAGTGGTGGAAAGGTGGCGGAATAAGGTTGAAACCGTGAGGTTCTCGATTTCTCGGGTGGAGTGGACAATGTGGTTATTGAAGGCTGATTCGGTGGATTGACTTAAAAGTGTGTTTAAGAGATTAAAGAGGTGGTTCCAGGGGCCTTGCGGGAATTTTTGGTAGTTGGTGTTTCGATGTTTAGTGGTGGTAAGGTCTCCGAATAAGGATATGACAGTGAGGTACGATAAGAGAGCCTTGGTGGGGACGGTTGTGTGGTTGTTTGTGGGCAGTGGCCTTTGGTGGGGAGGCTTGTGAAGTGTTACAAGAGGTGAGGGTGACAAGGAACAAGTAAAATGGGCGAGGGATGGACACAGAATGCTAGAAGCAAGTCCGTGTACAAACCAAGTCCCAACCGATTGATATGGCTCTTGGATAGTAACACGAGGGATTATTGCTTGTGTGGGCACCAAGTATATGTTGGTCAATTTCACAAGGATTAGATTGAGGTATTCTGACTGCAATGCTCAATACTAACCAAGTAAGGATGACCGAAACCTTAGAAAACAAAGATAGGTGATCCTCCCGGAGGATCCACTAAGAGTTACAATCCCTAATTATAATACTTAGCAAAGTGAGTAAACACTCAAGTTTTTATTTCAAGAACAACTGAATAATTACAAGTCCAAAGGGTCCTATTTATAGTAGCTAAATGACCATTCTAGAAGGCAATACAAAGGACACACAAACAAGTTACTCGACTTAGTTGTGAACGGGGAAAGGGGGAGGGAAGCTTCGGTTGGGGGAAATGGTGAATGAATGTCTTTTCTTCCATGAAATCTAGACTCTCCCTTGATGTCTTCCACACACGAACTAGTTGGTGCTTAAATTCTCTTCTTGGAGTGTGTTGAGAAACATTCCCTTTGGGCATGAGTGTTTGACCAATTGACATGTGAAGTCTCGGCCAATCTTCCTCCACTTCCGTGTGATCCTTCTTGAAGTATTTAAATGTATGAATGGGATGTTTACTTGGGAGCCACACATTTTAGAAGCTTCCTTGTTGTTGCCATATTTTTCACTCTTCGGCCAAGTCATTCTTGGATGAGTTCCCTTCAGCCTAGTCACTCTTCCTTCTTACAAAGTACATTAAATATGTCCTAAGGGAAACTAGGGCTTCTTACTCAATTCTAACGTGTCCTAAGTAAACTAATAGCTAAGCTAAGAAAATAAATACAACAATTTAAAGGCATGGTCTCGGCCAAGACCAACACTTAAGGCCGAATAAAAATGTTGTCTCCTTAAGACAACTAAGTGATGCTTCCTAGTCCAACCCAAAGTCCATGCCATTCTTGGCCCTTAGCCGAGGGTCAATGACCAACCATTGACATCTTTAGCACCTCATCTAGCCACTTGAGTTGACATGTTAAGTTCGGGTCCTTTCTTGCATCATTCTCCCCTAATTTGAAAGACTTTGTCCTCAAATTCGAGGACCTTGAATCACATCACATGCTGAACCTATACCATGGTCCGAAACTTTCCTTGTACGTGAGCCACTTCGAAACTTGGTTAATAACTTGAAAGGACAATTTCTTAAGAAATCTTACCACTCCAACAAGATGTCATATGTCCATGGCTCGTGGTGCGTACCTACTAACCCTCATCAAAAGGAGTCACGGTTTGTAGTTCCTTGCTTAGGTTGGCATCAACTTTTCCAAACGCTTGTTGGTTTTCATTTGCAACGTCAAAACCGCAATAGGGGCAACATAAGGATCATAACCTTAGATGTCAAGACATCTGCACTCACTATATAGACCTTTGAAGACATTTTCTTGCGCATGGGTCATCATTAGTGGAGAGCTTACTTTCAAGTCTAACTTTGAAGTCACTTTATCTCCACATAATTCATCCCGATAAGCACTCATCCTTGGCCACAGAGCTTTGTACTTCATGGTGAGGTTGTAAGCCAATTGGTTGCCGATGTACATATTCCAAACTTCATTTTGCTTAGGCACCAATATGATAAATACCTTGGAGGGGCTAAGGCATTCTTGATCATCCTCCTTTTCGGACACTTCTCGTTCTTCGCATCCATATACTTGGTGACTAGGCAACGAAATTCTTGAAAATAAATCAAGAGTAAGTTCATTATCTTCCTTTAGTAGAGGTCCGAATGCGTTATTCTTCGGCAACTCCAAGTAAGCATCTTCTTCCACAATTGTTTGATCATACAATGAGTTATCAAAGAAGGTATTGCCTTTTTCTTTCACAAGGTACAAATGATTAGTAAGACGGATCCAACCTTGCTTTGTTCCTTCATTTTCATGGATAGGGGTCAAATGGAACAAGACCTTCTCGGCCAAATGGTTTGGATGCTCTCTTTGGATCTTCGTCGAGGGGGAGTGATCTTTCAGAGACTACCTCACAAGTATGATCAACATTTTTTATTGATGGTAGTTCGGTTGTTGAATCACTCGGCATGGCTTTTCCCGAAACTTCCAAGGCTTTTTTTGGGACGGCAAATTCAAAGGTCAGTTTCTCTTTACACACCAAGGTATTTACGGCACTCCCCTTCTTTAGTTCTTCCTTTCCTTTCTGTTCCTCAAGCACGAGAGTTCCGGATTCAGCTTGACGCTTTTGAGCACTTTAAATCTTCATTTCCCTTACATTGCTAGGTGGTAAAGATCTTAACCGGAAATTCTTACCATCTTTATAGATGGAGTAAGTGTTATCCTCCCCGTCATGAATCGTTCTCCGGTCATATTTCCACGGGCTCCCTAACAAAATATAGCATGCATCCATGGGTAGGATTTCGCACCACAGTTCATCCGCATAGCCTCCAATTCAGAAGTTAACAAGGACTTGGTTGTCCACTCTTAGTCCGTTGGCTTTGTTCACCCACCGGAGCTTGTAGGGCTTGGGATGGACAAATGTCGGTAATTGTAGCTTATCTACCATCTCAATGGAAGCCATATTAGCACAACTTCCTCCATCAACAATCATGCTACACACTCGGTCATTAACCTTGCATTGGGTATAGAAAATATGTTCCCGTTGCGATTCTTCGAGTTCTTCTAATTGCATACTCAATACGTGTTAGGGAACTAGGCTCACCCCTTCTTCCGTAGTTGTCTCAACTTTCTCTTGACTTTCATCCACCTTGGGTTCTTCCAAGGTAAAGGCATCTCCACACTTCTTGTACTCCTTAAGTATCAAAACCCGCGAGTTAGGGCACTTTCTTGCAAAGTGGACGAGGCCTTGACATTTAAAACATCTTGAGCCACCTCTTTCGGCTCCTTTGGCAACTTATACCTTTTTCCCTTATCCTTGCCCATGTCGTCTTGTTTATACAAAGGGTTAGAGTACGAAGTACTACCCTTTTCTTTGATAGCAACGGGTTTGGTATAGGGACTAGGAGCACCCTTCTTTTGTTGCCTCTCAAACTTTAGTGCCAAGTGGCACACATCCTTGAATATATGGTAAGTGGACACTTCGACTTTCTCTTGTATTGCAGCATTCAACTCTCCTATGAATCGCGCAATATGTTGTGATTCATTTTCCTCCAAGTCACATAGCATTGTAACTTTTTCAAACTCCCGGACGTACTCTTCCACCTTAAGAACACCTTGCCGAATCTTAGTGAGTTTAAGATAGAGGTCTTTCTCATACTCTCTTGGCAAAAACTTTCTCTTTAAGTGTTTTTTAGCTTATCCCAAGAATCGATCTTGGTTTTGCCGTGTCTTTTTCGACTTGCCTTTAGGTTCTTATACCATACGTAAGCAAATCATTTCAGCTTCAATATGACTACCTTGAAGCACTTATGGTCGTCATATTGTTTAAATTCAAATAGTCTCTCAATGGCTCTTAGCCATTCGAGAAATTCCTCGGGGTCTAGGTTACCATCAAACGTGGGGAGATCAAACCGTAAGGTTAGTTCTTCTTCTCTTTCAGGACTTGGTTCTTCTTGTATATCTTCGTCGGCATGCCTTGGATTGTTTTGAGCAACCTCTTCTCCGGATTCTACATCATGGATCATGGCATGCTCCTCAATTCTCTCCTAAATAGTTGCATTTGTTCCGCAACTATTTCGGACAAAGCCCCCCTAAGATCCTCGTTTACATGTGCCATAGCGTCAAAGAGTGGGACGAGAATGTCTCGCTCTAATACCAATCTGATGTATTTAAGGAGGGGTAAGTGTGGGTAAATGGGTCGGGTCTTTATTGGATTCGGTTGACCCGAAAATGGACAGGAAAGTTGGGTTCTCGGTTTATTGGCTAAGGCTGGGCAGTGTGTATTTAAAGGCTGTTTCGGGAAGTTGTGGGTGTATTCGGGTTAAGGGGTTCCACGGGGTTGTTACGGATGGGTTTATCTTCAGGATGACACTCGGGGTTTTGTGGTTGAGTTGTGTAAAGGCGGCGGAATAAGGTTGAAACCGTGAGGTTCTCGGTTTCTCGGGTGGAGTGGGCAGTGTGGTGGTGGAAGGCTGATTCGGGTGGATTGGGTTAAAAGAGTGTTTAGGAGTTTAAAGGGGTGGTTCCGGGGGCCTTGCGGAAGGTTGTGGTGGTGGGGGTTTGGATTTGTAGTCATGGTAAGGTCTCGGAATCATGATAGGACAGTGAGGTACGATAAGAGAGCCTAGGTGGGGACGTTGGTGTGGTTGTTTGGACTTGCGGGTGTTTTTGGGCAGTGGAATTTCGTGGGCAGGCTTGTGTAGTGTTACGGGAGGTGAGGGTGACAAGGAACAAGTAAAATGGGCGAAGGATGGACACGGAATGCTAGAAGAAAGTCCGGGTACAAACCAAGTCTCAATCGGTCGATATGGCTCTTGGATAGTAACACGAGGGACTTATTGCTCGTGTGGGCACCAAGTATATGTTGGTCAATTGCACAAGGATTAGATTGAGGTTTGATGACTGCAATCTCAATACTAACCAAGCAATGATGACCGAAACCTTAGAAAACAAAGATAGGTGATCCTTCCGGAGGATCCATTAAGAGTTACAATCCCGGATTGTAATACTTAGCAAAGTGAGTAAACACTCAAGTTTTTATATCAACAACAACTAAATAATTACAAGTCCTAAGGGTCCTATTTATAGTAGCTAAAGGACCATTCTAGAAGGCAATACAAAGGACACACAAACAAGTTACTCGACCTAGTTGTGAACGGGGAATGGGGGAGGGAAGCTTCGGCCAGGGGAAATGTGGAATGGATGTCTTTCTTCCATGTTATCTAGACTCTCCCTTGATGTCTTCCACACACGAACTAGTTGGTGCTTAAATTCTCTTCTTGGAGTGTGTTGAGAAACATTTCCTTTGGGCATGAGTGTCTGACCGATTGACATGTGAAGTGTCGGCCAATCTTCCTCAACTTCTGTGTGATCCTTCTTGAAGTATTCAAATGTATGAATGGGATGTTTACTTGGTAGCCACACATTTTAGAAGCTTCCTTGTTGTTATCATATTTTTCACTCTTCAGCAAAGTCATTCTTGGATGAGTTCCCTTCGGCCTAGTCACTCTTCCTTCTTACAAAGTATATTAAATATGTCTTAAGGGAAGCTAGGGGTTCTTACTCAATTCTAATGTGTCCTAAGTAAACTAGTGGCTAAGCTAAGAAAATAAAGACAACAATTTAAAGGCATGGTCTCGGCCAAGACCAACACTTAAGGCCGAATAAAAAGGTTATCTCCTTAAGATAACTAAGTGATGCTTTCTAGTCCAATCCAAAGTCCATGCCATTCTTGTCTCTTAGCTGAGGGTCGATGACTAACCATTGACATATTCGGCACCTCATCTAGCCACTTGAGTTGACATGTTAAGTTCGGGTCCTTTCTTGCATCAACATTGGCATAGGCACATGGCAAGGTAAGACATATTTCACTATAGCACCTATGGATTATTTCAAGATTGTGTTGGGCATGAATGTTTAGAGAAAAGTAAATGCCATTATCTCTCCCTGCTTCAAAACCATATGCTTCTTGGGAGAAGGAACATCATGTAGTGTATCCACTAAACCATGTCCGCTACCTCGCCACACCTATAATTATCTGCGATGCAATTTGTCAAAGGACTAAAGAAGGGTGATCCAACATAGATGGTTGCCATGAATGACATTGAAGATCCTTCTGAAGATAAGAGCACATAAGATATACCTGAGTACATCAAATAACTCTTGGAAGAGAACAAAGGCATCATGCCGGACGAGTCACCCATCAATCTACCAATGAGGCGGGAGATAGACCACCAAATTGAGTTGGAACCTGGTACGAAACCATTGCCTTTGTACCATATAAGATGGCATAACTGGAATTAGAAGAGTTAAGGTAGCAACTCAAAGAATTACTTGAGTCTGGGCAGATTCCACCATCCAAAGAACCTCTTGGCTTCCAAAAGAAGCGTGATGGTTTTTGTTGTTCCCTCGAAGTGAATATCATTCGCTTGACGAATAAAGTGGGTCACCCACTTTTTGGCTTCGTCCAAACACTTTTTCTCACTGGTCGAGCTTTCTACAAAAAAAGCAATGCAAGAACATATTCTTTTACCTAAGTTTCTTTCGTGTGCATTAGCTTCCCCCATCGTAGATCGTTCAACCACGCCCGATTCCACAAAGGGCATGTGTGCAGGTGCATGTTTCACTTTTCGAGAAGGGTGAGCCTTAGAGCTTTAATTACCCACCCCCCTATTCAAGAACAGAGATGGGATTTTATTCAAATGAGGCTTTCCCGACCCGTAGTTAATTGATTAAGTTTCAGCATAGGTACCCTAATTCCCTATCACTATTGGCTTTATCTTCTTAGATGTCCTTTCATAGATTTTCGAACCTCCGACAGACAGATCCATGCATGCGTTCTTTCTCTCCTCCCCTCAGCCATACATCTCTTTTTTGGCCTTTTTTGGTAGGCATTGAACCCCACTCCATGGAGCAGTGCTGAATAGTGTCCTCCCCTACCTAATACATAAATAGAGAGCAGCGCTCTCTTGGAAGAGTTTTAGGCGGTAAGATACTTTAGGGCTTGTTAGAGCTTTTGAGAATAATGAATCGAAGTCGAAGATGAGTCAAGATTGATTTACCTTACCAGTCATATGCTCTAAAGGTTTACTAGCTGGATGGTAATTTTCAAAAGATAATCGAATCACGCTCAAGTGTTCATTGGTGAAATATCTATTCCTCGTTTGCCCTATCTGGTGTGGTCTTTTAATGTCCCTTTCCGCTTCACGTAATAGCATGCTCCGAAGCAAGCGGGCTTCGCCTGTAATAGCCTCATGAATTAGTCGAATAGCTTCTTTCTAGCAAAGCTTTACTAATCTACTGGAGTAAGTAGTCTTGTTCGAAAGCCTCAGGCGAAAAGACAGCAACAAAGTAACAAGATTCTGAAAAAAAAACCAGGCCTGACGCTAATAGAAGTTGCTTGTTTTCTTAGTAATGAAGGAAAGGAGCTGAAAGCCACTTGATTGGTTGGAGAGGGCTTTTCGTAGTAATAGTGGGCCACTCTCATGAGATATATGCCGGCTGTTGGAATCAAACAAAGGTCGAAGGACCATTCGATTCATTAAGGGGCATAGCGGCGCCCTCGCCTAGTGCCATTTTCGGACCTAGCAGTAGATGGGCGCGTCGTGCCTGAATTTAAATAGGACCAGACTCTTCTTTGTTTGAGCTGCTCCCACCACTCACTCACTTTATGTATCCCTCACTTTGATACTCACACTCATGTATCACTCAAAGGACAAAGGCTTTTGAGGCCACTCCCGAATGAACTCACCTCACTTTTTCCTTTTACCACTCTTAAATAACCCAAGGTTGAAATCCAATACCGTTCCAATAATTCACAAGTGGTACTACTTCTTCGGGATGGAGTGAAGTTTATGTAAATCAAGAAAGGACAATTAAAAACTAACAGACAAGGAAACAAATAATTATACAACAAAATAAAAGAAAAAAATACGAAGTAAATTGGCACAAACAAAATTAAACGAACAAGAACTAGTTTAACATTAAGTATGAATTAATACTTAGAGTAAACTAGATAGAACTAACAAGAAAAGAAGGAGAAAGTAAAGCTGAATAGGTTATATCATAAATGAAATTGAAAGTTGGTTACTAGAAAAAATGGTTACTTTCGTACTAGTGGGACATATTTGGGTTATTTCAGAAATTTCTTCTTTCTTCTTCTTCAACAACAATTTACAGTTGAAATTCTCCCAAAAAACCAGCGATTCATTCACCAAATGGGCCCAAATTTCATATGTGAACTCTCCAAGACGTTCCCGACCCTTCGCAATATTATTCGCTCGAAACGATGCTTGTTTACGGTAACCCGAAATTTCAAAACAGAGCTACAAGCTTCTAATAATGGCTGACATGGGAATTTTTTCTTAGATGATTCCTTGAATCTCATTCCTCAAATCCCATAAGAATCACCTATTTAGCTTCATCAATTGTTACCCAGTAGAATTCAACAACGAGCCCTCAGTTATTCTATTTTTTCAATAGTCTCCACAACACCTTTCGACAAGCAGGTTCGTTCAACAAATGGAATCCAAAATAATATTCAAATAATATACTTCTTAAATTGACAACAAGTATTTAGAGTATTTGGCAGGCTGAAATACAACCACTATAGACAAGAAATAGTATGCAAACAGTGATCGTTTTTTTTCAATTTCTTTTTTGGATTTTGATGGTTTAAAATCAATAAAATAATTCAGTATAAGAAGACCAAATAATCCAAAGCTCTGAATACCAATTTGATAAGAACCAAGAAGCTAAAACAAAATAGAATTGAAAGATAGTAATTAAGAGAGATAGATACAACTAAATTCAAGTAATTAAAAGATCTAATGGTTAAACTAATCAAAACACCACTTAATTGGGAATTAAGAACACCTAATCTATTAGACTCCTCAACAAGGTAGTAATCTTACTTGTAAATCCTAGGACAAAATATTGAAATTCAACAAAATGTTTATTAAGCTCTCACAAGAGGCACAATTCATCATATGTCAAAACTAACTATGAAATCCTAATATTATACTATTTATACTAAGGGCTAAAAGTAGTAAAGAAATATCCAATTACCCTTCAATAAAATTACAAGCTAATTAAGATGGGAAGACACTTAATATATTAAATATCTTCAAGTCTTCCATGTGGGAGCCTTCCAAAGATTCTATCTTCATCCATAAAGCTTGCAAAGTTTGAAGGTACTTTGCTTGGCTCCTTATGAGAGGTCTCCTTGAAGTAGTGTCAATTTGATCTACATCACATCCTAACCTCATAGACGGACTGATGAAAGAAAGGCCATGGACTTGAACTCCCAACTTGAGTTGCTAAGTAAGTTGCTGAGGGTATCAGCTACTATCAATCAACCCACAGGTAAAGGCATCAAATGACAATGGAGTATGGAGCGGATTTGAAGACATCACTTGACGAATGAAGAAGACAACATTTATTCGGCCTTTGTGTTGGTCTTGGCCGAGACCATGTCTTTTAGCTTGTTGTTTTTAATTTCTAGATTAACTACTAGTTTCCTTATGACACAATGAACCATGTAATAACTCCCAGTTCTCCTTAGGACACCATCAACGCGCCATGCAACGGAGGAGAATGACTAGGCCGAGAGTACTACCAATGGGTTGACTATCTAAAAAATGTAAGAGAATAAGGTGACTAGGTCGAGAGAATATAAGATGTCAAGAACTAAGAACCATCTAGAACATGAGGCTTTCAAGAGGATATTTCATTCATGAACTTGGCTATATAGAAGACACCAAGGAGGCCTAGGGAATGTGAAGAGTTGGCCAAACAACTCACCTTACTTTTCGGCCAAGGGAACACATTCAAGGTAGAAACTTCTAATCGGATTCCAAGGGGGTGATTCATGAATGGCATTAGTACATTAACTCATTTACAAAGAAGAAAAAATGGAGTGGCCTAGAGAAACTCCACAATTGGCCGAGACTACTTCCTTCCACACTCGGTCAAACCGTCATTTCCACACTTGGCCGAAATGGTTCAAGATTTGTGTCCCTTTTATTACCCTTCTAGAATAGTCTATGTCCTACTATAAATAGGACCCTTAGGATGTTGTAAAAAAGAGAGTTGTTGATGAATTAAAATTCTTGAGTTTTACTCAAACACTAAAGTATTCAACTTTTGTGTTGTCTAACTTAGTTGGTCCGTGTGTGAGCCTTCGGTTCTTATGTGGGCCAACCCCTTAGTGGAAGTTGAGATTGGACTTTGAGTGACCTAGTTGAATCCAAGATAAGGTTCCCTTCGGTGCAAGTTTGGTTAGAACTTGTGCGATCTAATCAAACCCAAGCTTAAGGAACCCCCTTGGTGGAAGTGGACGTTGGAACTTGTGTGATCCAACCAAACCCAAGCCAAGGCTCTATCTCAAGGTTACCGGCCACCCTCACTTGGCTTGTTCACGAGCTTGTACTTGGAAACATCGGTTAAGTCCTTGTCCAATTGGCCAACTACAACTTGGTGTCGATTCGAGCATTAAAAAACCTCGTGTCATTATCCTTGTTATATTAACCGTTCATCACTTGGTTTGTACCCGAGATTGCATCTCGCAACTTGTGTCCGTTCCTTGTGCCAACCACTATATTCATTCTACCACCATATCCCACAATATTTCACAAACATCCACAACAAAAGACATCAATCGTAACCACTCACAAAGACCCGTACAACCCCGACACCAAACAGTCTGCCAAAATAGCCTTTAAAAGTACCTCACTGTTTTAGCTGACTTCCATCACCTTACCACCATCAAACCACCAAACCCGACCTCGAATACAACCCTCAACGTACCCGAAACACCCTCATAAAATGCCTAAGTTCGAGTCCACCTAAACCTATCCGAAATAACCCCACAACACCACACTGTCCGGCAGAATCGTCCAATCCGAGAACCCCCATTTCCTACCCATTTTTGTGTCAACCCGTATATAACCAAACTCCGACCCACTTACACCCCTCCTTATATACATCAGATTGGTATCAGACCCATATGTTCCCGCCCCACGCCTTAACGCTATGGCCATCACAAAAAAGGAACTTCAGAGGATTGTAAGTGAACTAGGTGCTGAACAAGTGCAACTAACGAGAAAAGAGTTTGTGGATCATGTCGTGATGAATAAATCTGAATCTGTGGTTGTACAAACCAGCCCAAGACATGAAAGGGAAGAGTACCATGCTTGTGGGAATTATTCTTTTATGGAGAAAGCCGAAATCGATGAGGTCCTAGAGGAAGAACAAGGTCGTACCTTGTTCACTAATCCGTTGTATCATGTTGAAGAAAAGGGAAGCACCTCCTTTATTAATCTATTGTATGGTCAAGAAAATGTGGAGTGTTCAACTTGAAGAACACGAGGAGACACAAGGTGAACAATTCTTTTTCACTCGATGCAAAGTAAAGTATAAGGTGTGGAATATGATTATTGACGGAGGAAGTTGTATCAACGCGACTTTCATAGAGATGGTGAACAAATTGAACTTACCTTCCCGCAACCATCATAACCCGTATACTATCCAACAGCTAAACCAAGACGAAGGGCTGAGAGTAGTAAAACAAATTCTGGTTAACTTTCAGATTGGAAAGTATGAAGATGAAATATGGTGTGACGTCCTACCTATGGATGCTTGCCATATTTTATTGGGGCAGCTTTGGCAAAGTGACTGGAAGGTGCAACATGATGAAGCGAAGAATACTTATTCTTTTAAAAGGGATAGTAAGAAGATTCAATTGCTACCATTTCCACCTAGTAAGGTGAAGGAAATGAAAATCCGAAGGGCCAAGAAACGCAAAGCCGAGGCTCTCTTACTTGATGCATAACGGGTAGAAGAAGAATCAAAGAAGGGGGGTCCTATAGATTCATTGGCATGCAAGGAGAAGGAGAACATTACGGATGGTATAAAATGCCGACGTAAAGGAACTTCCGAATGATCTTGCATCTGGAACACTACGAAGAGAGGTGTTGAACTTACCCATGATTTATTTTCATGAAGTTCATTACCCAATCAACAAAACTATGGATGCCATTCGGGAGAGACTAAAGAATTGCAAGGCCAAGAACAAGAATTGGTAGGCGAAAGCTATGCCCAAAAGAGCCTTAGTCCATGTGCGGCATCCACTGTAATGGTGCCAAAGAGAGATGAGGTTTGGCACATGTGTATTGATCGCCGAACGGTTGATAACCTTACCATGAAGTGCACAATTCCTATGCCGAGATCGAAAGATCTTTTGGATAAATTTGCAACTGGGCCATCACCGATGGAAAGCATCGAACATGCTCTTGGTTTATTTCAGAGAAGTCCATTGCCCAATCCTCGAGCTTACAGACAAAATCCGGAAAAGGCTAAGAAAGTGCAACATCGAGTGTTAGAACCACTAGACGAGGGATTTGTTCAAGAGAACTTTAGTCCATGTACGGCGTCCGACTTGTCGGTACCAAAGGAAAATAAAGCTTGGCACGTGTGTGTAGGTAACCAAACAGCCTACGACCTCACTGTGAGGTACGAGTCATCGTGGATGAGAATTGATGATTATTTGGGGGAATTAAGGAGGAAAGAATTGATCTCCAAGATAGAGTGGGTACGCGGTTCCCAACAAATGAAGATCTGAGAAGGAGATGAGGAGAAGACGACCTTCAAAATTGAGTATGGCCACTATGAATGGCTTGTAATGCCATTTGAAATGTACCTCGTTCCAAGCCCTTTCGTAAGTCTCATGCATAAGGTAATACGACCATCAATGGGATATATGGTCTAAGAATGCGAAGTATCACCCGATGACCTTCATGTTATGCCATACGAC
This sequence comes from Anisodus acutangulus, assembly GCA_029783415.1. NCBI lineage: Eukaryota > Viridiplantae > Streptophyta > Magnoliopsida > Solanales > Solanaceae > Anisodus > Anisodus acutangulus. Next base: position 25,089,733 of record CM056498.1, on the reverse strand, counting down.
GTGGGAACTATCCGGGGTAGCCCCGAGAGTACAAATGTAGTGGAGCCAAGGAGCTTCTATGGCTTGACTTCTTTCGGACATCGTTTCATCTGGGATTATGGTTCCTTTGCTACCGCTCTTCTAAATGGTAAGTTACTACTTGAAATGGAACGTGATGTTAGAGGATATGATAGTAGTACTGGCTTAATACAACAAGAAGAGCCCATTACTACCTATAGTGAGGACTTTGGAGGTGTACGACTAAATTCCTTTTCCTATGACTCATTGGTTCAATGGGAGAAATATTTGAAGTGTGGTCCCTTCAAGGCATTGGCCAAGTTCCGAGATAGCTCAAAAAAGAAAAAAATTCCATACGAAGATGAAGGTTCAACATGTTATATAGGTGAAGTGTCCTCATACTTAAACGATGAGAATTTGAGGACAATCTCTTTTGAAGAAGGGGAGATTGATGAAAGAAAGGCCATGGACTTGAACTCCCAACTTGAGTTTCTAAGTGAGTTGCCGATGGTGTTAGCTACTATCCATCAACCCACGGGTAAAGGCATCAAATGTCATGGAATATGGAGCGGATTTGAAGACATCAATTGATGAATTAAGAAAATATTTATTCGACCTTTGTGTTGGTCTTGGCTGAGACCATGTCTTTTAGCTTGTTATTTTTAATTTCTAGATTAACTACTAGTTTCCTTATGACACAATGAACCATGTAATAACTCCTAGTTCTCCTTAGGACACCATCAATGCACTATGTAATAGAGAAGAATGACTAGGTCGAGAGTACTACCAATGGGTTGACTATCCCAAGAATGTAAGAGAATAAGGTGACTAGGTCGAGAGAAGATAAGATGGCAAGAACTAAGAACCATATAGAACATGAGGCTTTCAAGAGGATATTTCATTCATGCACTTGGCTACATAGAATACACCAAGGATGCCTAGGGAATGTGAAGAGTTGGCCGAACAACTGACCTTACTTTTCGGCCAAGGGAACACATTCAAGGTAGAAGCTTCTCATCGGATTCCACGGGGGTGATTCATGAATGTCCTAAGTACATGAACTTATCTACATAGAAGAAACAAAGTAATGGCCTAGATAAACTCCATAATTGGCCGAGACTACTTCCTTTCACACTCGGTCAAACCGTCCTTTCCACACTTGGCCGAAATGGTTCAAGATTTGTGTCCCTTTTATTACTCTTCTAGAATAGTATATGTCCTACTATATATAGGACCCTTAGGATGTTGTAAAAAGGAGAGTTGTTGATGAATGAAAATTCTTGAGTTTTACTCAAACACTAAAGTATTCAACTTGTGTGTCGTCTAACTTAGTTGGTCCGTGTGTGAGCCTTCGGTTCTTGTGTGAGATAACCCCTTAGTGTAAGTTGAGCTAGGAGTTGTGTGATCTAGTTGAATCCAAGATGAGGTTCCCTTTGGTGCAAATTTGGTTAGAACTAGTGTGATCTAATCAAGCCTAATCTTAAGGAACCCCCTCGGTGGAAGTGGGCGTTGGAACTTGTGTGATCCAACCAAACCCAAGCCAAGGGTCTATCTCAAGGTTACCGACGACTCTCACTTGGCTTGTTCACGAGCTTGTACTTATCAACTTCGGTCAAGTCCTTGCCCAATTGGCCAACTTCAACTTGGTGTCGACTCGAGCATTAAAAGACCTCGTGTTATTATCCTTGCTTATATCGATCGTCCATCACTTGGTTTGTAACCGAGATTGCATTTCGCAACTTGTGTCCATTCTTTGTGCCAACCACTATATTCCTTCCACCACCACATCCCAAAATACTTCACAAACACCCATACCAAAAGACATCAACCGAAACCACTCACAAAGACCCGTACAACCCCGACACACCAAACAGTTTGCCAAAATACCTCTTTCCAGTACTCACTATTTCAGCCGACTTCCGTCACCATACCAGCATCAAACTACCAAACCCCAACCGCGAGTACAACCCTCAACGTACCCGAAATACCCACATAAAACTCCTAAGTCTGAGTCCACCTAAAACTACCCGAAATAACCCCACAACATCATATTGTCCGGCAGAATCGTTCAACTTAAGAACCCCTATTTCAAACCCATTTTCGTGTCAACCCGTATATAAATAAACTCCGACCCACTTAACCACTTACACCTCTCCTTATATACATCACGGACTCTAACTCATCAAATTTAAGCTCACTCACCTACTCTGTCAAAGAAACCTAATAACATCACCTATCTATCATGAAACATGTGCCCTCACAAGAAGAAATAGTCCACACACTCAATTCAGAGAATCGATATAAATTAAGGACTTAGCATTAAAGCACAACTCTAACACTCAGAAAGAAATTCACATGTATGCACAAAGAACCATATGTTTGCCCATTTATGTACATCTTTATTAATTAAATGTTCTCAAATAGAATCAAATAGGACTTTGAAGTGTTGTAATGTTGGCTAGGGGACAGGTAGGAGAACTATATAATAGTGACTTACACTTCCCTTAGAACTTTTCACTTTTAGACTTCATCACCCATTATTCTCTCCTCTTTACTTTGTTTTCCATCCCTCTCTTCATCAATTATTTCATAAGTATTTTTCTCATATCAAGAATGTTTCAATCATTTTTTAAAAGCAAATTTTCATTCTTTTTTTTGTTTCATGTCACATTCTTTCTAAGAGAGTCCCTTTTCATCACTTTGTAGCTATCACTAGTCACCATTTTCACTCAACCATCCCTTTCTTTAGATTGATCAATTAATATCACAGTCTAAGCTACAATGTTCAAGGAAGCAGGGTGCAAAAACTAGGAATTCAACCAAAAGGGATCAAGACAAAAATACAGCTTCCAAACGAAAGGCTATAAGCTCAAAGGGATAACTAGTGGCACAATATCTGAAAAGGCTAAAATTTACAAGACATATCAAAGAAGGACTATCATCATCTTCTAAACAGAGCAACACTTTTTATTTCGCTTCAATAACATGCAGGGTAAGTTATAGTCTAAGATGCAAATCATGAAATATGCAAGAAATCCTCACCACATATGACACAAGTCTTAATCAAGATGGATCAATTCTACTCTAAGACAGACAGGATCATGACATACTACAAAATAAGAATAAGCTATGTGCAGAGTCACAACCCTGAGCCTGGGTGTCAGACGGTCTGCTATTCTAAATTAACTCAAGCACTCATAGGAAAGTACTACTCTAAGACAGACATGATCATTTGGGATCTGCACATGTAATCGGCTTTCCAGCAGTTCCGCCGGTGAACAGTAAGTCCACCGGTGAACATTGTTACGACGATGAACAGTGCTCTACCTAGCAGGTTCTACCCAATTGGAGTTGGTACCTCCGTTTGCCCTTACTGATTCTTAATCTCTTATCCTTGTAGCTAAATCTTAAATTTTACATTCTAGCCTATAGTTCTATCATTCTTGTTGAAGTAGTTAGACTTGCTTCTATATTCTTGCAGACTTGTGTTGTAGTATTGATTCCTGCTCCTTTTAGTGTAAACTTTTAATTAGTTTATATTTGTTTTAGTGGCGTTGGTAAATGATGGTAGACTAGGGTCATGTTCTCAGTCGGGGAAGGGAGCGAGGGTTAGGGGGTAAGTGGAGTAAGAGAGATGCTAGGCTGAAAATAGGGTCTTGAAACATTGGGACTTTAATGGAGAAGTCCATAGAGCTAGTTAAGATTCTTAAGAAGAGGATGATTAATATAGCTTGTGTCTAGGAGACCAAATGGGTAGGACCTAAGGATAAGGGTATCGATGAGGTCATGAGAGGTATACCACCCATTGAAAAGTTATTTTTAGGAGGTGATTTCAACAGACATATCGAGTCACTTTAGAAGGTTATAACGACGTGCATGGAGGCTTTGGGCTCGGGGATAGAAACGGGGAATGCGTCTCACTCTTGGAGTTTGCTAAAGCTTTTGGGATAGTGATAGCCAATTCGAGGTTTATGAAGAAGGAGGAGCACTTGGTGACTTACCGTAGCTCAGTGGTTAAGACTCAGATATACTTTTTGCTCATTAGGAAGGTCGACAATGGTCTTTGTAAAGACTGCAAAGTTATTCCAAGGGAATATCTTATAACCCGACCTAAGCTTTTCGTGATGGATTTGGAGAAGAATATGAGGGTTATGGATGATAGACTAAGAATCAAATGGGGGAGTTTGACCATGGTTAATGCAAATAAGATGAGAGAAAGGTTGATGGCAAAGAGGGCTTGGGGAGTACTAGGGATGTGATCGGTATGTGGTACAGGACGACCAGTTGCATTCGGGAGGTAGCTAGAGAAGTGCTAGGGGTCTCTCAGGGTAGCCGTGGTTGGGCATCGAGGGGATTGGTGGTGGAATGGTAAGGTTCAAGAGAAGGTGGAAGCAAAGAAGGTAGCGTACATGAAATTGGTAAAAAACATGAATGATGTGGAGAAGTGGATGGATAGGGAATTGTATAAGATGGCGAGGAATGAGGCAAAGCTAGTGGTTACGGCGGAAAAAACAGTGGCTTTTGAATCCTTGTATGTGGAAGTAGAGGAAAAAGGGGAGGACAAGAAATTGCACAGACTAGCCAAGGCGAGGGAAAGGAGGGACCGTGACTTGGATCACGTGAGGTGCATCAAGGATGAGGATGGCAAAGTACTGGTGGAGGACGTGCATATTAGATGGAGGTAGCAGTCTTACTTCCATAAACTCTTAAATGAAAAAGGAGATAAAAACATTGTGCTGGGAGATATGGAGCAATCCGGAAGGTACTAGGATATGGGATTGTAGAAGCATTAAGGTTGATGAGGTTAAGGGTGCTATTTGCAGGATGCGTAGGGGATGAGCGACCGAGCTTGATGAGATTCTAGTTGAATTTTGAAAGAGTGTAGGCAGTACAAGTTTGCAGTGGCTGACTGAGTTATTTAATATCATTTTTAAGACGACGAGAATGCTCAAAGAATGGAGGTGGAGTACAATGATTCCTTTGTATAAGAACAAAGGTGACATCAAGAGTTTCAACAAATATAAGGGTATTAAGCTACTAATCCACATTATGAAAGTTTGGAAAAGGGTCGTGGAGATAAGGGTGAGAAGAGGCGTGTCTATTTTTTAGAACTAGTTTGGATTTATGTCGGGTAGTTAGACTACAGAAGTTATCTTATTAGGAGGTTGGTGGAGCAGTATAGGGAAAGGAAGAGATACTTACACATAGTTTTCATTGATCTCAAGAAGGCCTATGACAATGTCCTTATGGAGGTTCTATGGAGATGTTTGGGGGTTAGAGGTGTACCTGTGGCATACACTAGGGAGATCAAGGATATGTATGATGGATCCAAGACCAGGGAATGAACAGTGGGAGGAGACTTAAAGTACTTTCCAGTGATGATGGGACTGCACCAGGGATCAACTCTTAGCCCATTCTTATTTGCTTTGGTAATGGATGGACTAACGCGACAAATCCAAGGTGAGGTGTCATGGTGTATGTTATTCACAGAAAACATAGTCCTGATTGATGAGACTCACATAGGAGAGAACACTAAGTTGGAGGTTTGGAGACAGATGCTAGAGTTTAAGGGATTCAGGCTGAGTAAGACCAAGACAGAATATTTGGAGTGCAAGTTCAGTAACGGGAGCGAGCATGAGACAGTTGTGGAGGTGAGGCTTGGTACTCATGTCATTCCACAGAAAGGAAGCTTCAAGTACCTCAGGTCTATTATCGAAGAAATGGAGAAATTGATGACGATGTAACACATTGTATTAGGGTAGGGTACATGAAATGGAGGCTCACGCCTGGAGTCTTGTGCGATAAAAATGTGCCACCAAAACTTAAAGGCAAGTTTTATAATGTGATGGTTAGACCGACTTTGTTGTATGGGGTGGAATGTTAGCCAGTCAAGACTTTGTACATCCAAAATATGAAAGTTGCGGAGATGAGGATGTTGAGATGGATGTAATGGCATACAAGGAGGGATATGATTAGAAATGATTATATTCAAGACAGAGTGGGAGTGGCCTCGTTGGATGATAAGAAGCAAGGTTGAGATTATTCGGGCATATGCAGAGGAGAGACACAAATACCCCAGTGCAGAGGTGTATGAGGTTGGCTTTGGACAGGTTCATGAGTGATAGAGGTAGGCTGAAGAAGTATTGGGAGATGTAATTAGATGGGATATGGCGCAGGTGCAACTTACTGAGGACATGACCTTAGATAGGGGGTTGTGGAGGACACAGATTAGGATAAAAGGATAGTAGGTAGTTGAGCGTAGTCCTACTTAAGCTTACAAATAGGTAGTTATAGTGTTATTATTGTAGATCTGCTTAGCTTATCATACTAGTAGGCGTAGTATTGCTTTATAGTCCCATGTCGATTGATTTCTGCTGCTATGTGTTCTATAGTGTACTTTGTTTATCTTATTTACTTGCGTTAGTTACTACTTCTTTTTCAGAATGCTAAATCATGGCTTACTCACTTTGTTTACCATCATTTTCATACTGCTTTAAATTTTGTGTCCGGGTCTGACCATTTCTTTTGCTTTAAACTTTGTTTATCTTATTTACCTATGTTAGTTACTACTTTTTTTTCTTCAGAATGCGCTATCATGGCTTACTCGCTTTTGTTACCATTATTTTCATACTGTTATAAATTTTGTGTCCGGGTCTGACCATTTCTCTTGCTTTAAACTTTGTTTATCTTATTTACCTGCGTTAATTACTACTTCTTTTTTCAGAATGCGCTATCATGGCTTACTCGCTTTTGTTATCATCATTTTCATACTGCTTTAAATTTTGTGTCCGGGTCTGACCATTTCTCTTGCTTTGTTTATCTTACTTTGCTTGTGCTTATGTTTTGTCTTGAGCCGAGAGTCTTTCGGAAACAGCTGCTCTACCTACCAAGGTAGAGGTAAGGTATGCGTACACTTTACCCTCCCCAGACCATATATTGTGGGATTTCAATGGGTATGATGATGATGATGATGTGTGATTGGGAAATGGTCCTTTGCACTTTTTTATGGAAAATGATTCACACCTTTTCATGAAAAATGTTTCACATCTTTTCATTCCTTTTCTTTGTTGGCTATAAATACTTCATTTCCATCAGATTTTCCTCATAAATATTTTTATTTATCTTCTTCTTTCTTTTCTACAACAACAACAACATGCCCAGTGAAATCCCACAACGTGGGGTTTGGGAAGGGTAGAGTGTACGCAGACATTACCTCTACCTTGGTAGGTAGAGCGGTTGTTTCTGCGGAGATTTCTTTTCTACACGTCAAATATTTTTTTTTGAGATTTCTGTAGTCTTTTGCATTCGTCATTCAGCGGAGTTTGAGGTACCGCTACGTTGGTGAGTTAATTCATTCTATCCTGGGAGGATATATTCCATAACCTCGTGATGTATATAAGGAGGGTATTGTATAGTAGGTTGGTTGAAGTTGGTTTGGGGCTGGACGGACACAAATATGGGAGTCAAGTGGAGGTTGGCGGAATAGGATGATTTTCGGACAGCTTAGGTTTGGGGGGGTTGTACGGGTGCCTTTAGATAGTTTGGAGCTAAGGCGTTTGGATGGGGTGAACTAGACACATTGTAGGTTATGTTGGTGGTTTGTATTTGGTAAGGTGGTGGAAACTGATCGGGATAGTAAGGTGCGAAGGTTGAACCCGATAAGGACGGTGGAGTAGTTGGTTGGGTTTTCGGGTGCTTTTGGGAGGAGTTGGTTAACGACCTTTTTGGTGTAGGTTGCTGAAGTTTTGTATTGTATTGGGGTGAAAGGGATTAGGCAGTTTGGACAATTATTGGCAAGAAATTGATAGACAAATTCGGGTTCCGATAATGTGATGTAGGCGGAGATGACCTTCTAATATGTTTGTGACAAAGTAACCGGATATAACATTGGCTTGGGTATAGTTAGATCACAAAAGTTCTAACTAGACTTACACCTACGATTTGGACCACAAAAGAACCAATGGTTGGACCACAAAAGGACAGAGGTTTGGACCACAAAAGGACAGAGGTTTGGACCACAAAAGGACCAAGGTTTGGACCACAAAAGGACCAACTAAGATAACAACACAAAAGTTGAATAACTTAGCAAAGTTTTAGAAAACTCAAATATATTTCATAAAAATTCAATGTATCCTTTCATCAACTACATCCCCTATTTATACTAGTTCTAAACCTTCTAGAAGAGATAACAAGATAGACATAAAAATGCATCTAGGCCGAATGGGAAAGGGGGAGAGGTTCGGCCGCTTGGGAGAAAGGAAAAGACCCAACTCTTCATGTTCTATAGGCCACCCTTTTGTGTCATCCATGTAGATAAGTGCATGAACTAGCTAGTTCATGAATTACCTCATTGGGGAACGTTGAAAGCTTCTCCTTCTAGATGGGTCTCGACTTAGCCATCTTATCTTATTATGTGGCATAGTTATTAAGCTATAAGGAGATCTAGTAATTAAGCTAGGAATTAAAACAAGGTAAAAGGCGGTCTCAACCAAGACCTACATAAAAGCCGAAAAATATATTTTCTTCTTGGATCTTCAAGTCTTGTCTTCAACTATATTCCACATTAAGTTCACGACCTTCTTTACATCACCTCGGGTACTTGAGGGAATAATTTTCTTAAGGAAACACTGTGAATTCAGTGGGCTCGAGTTTATTTTCCTTTCTTTTCAAATTCTAATTTAAATTATTTCCGAATACAGATTGATAACAGTTTCACACATATTGGTCGTGCATCTGTAGGTCAACATAAGACTTTACCAAACCATCTCAAAAGAACTCTCATATTATCCTCAATGCGTGCTACTTGCACCTTCCGGTGAATGTAGTCATTTGTTATTTTATCTAATCTTGTATGATCATATATCCATATTATCATGCACGTCTCTGCAACATGTCTTGTTGATATGATGGACTTTAACAACCCAACATTCACTACCGTATAACATTGTTAGTCCTATAACTGTTATCTAGCATTTACCTTCCACATTGATAGAGATCTTTCTATCACATTGAACTCCAGTAGTATTTCTCATTTCAACCATCTTATTTTTATTTTATGAGTAACATTTTCATCTATCTTTTCATTCTGTTGAAATCACAAGCCTAGATATCTAAATTATTTGTATTTGACATCACAATCTCATCTAGTTTCACTTCTACTTTGGTCTTTCAATATTCACTAAACTTACAATGAATGTATTTGTCCTACTTCTATGATAAGTAGAATAAAAACAAGATTACTTATTCCGCATTTGGTTGATCTTTTCCATTCTAGGATTAATCTCGGGGCCAGAATTGTGGTATTATTTAATATCACATTCAATATGAATAATAATCTCGGAAATACTAATCCGGAATAAAACATGAAAATACCAAAGATGTCCTTCTCTAAAGCTATACTTCAAAAGTTCTTGAACAAAGTCAAAGTTAAGATTGAAATAAAAATTTATCTAAGTTTATTTTGTGTACAATGAAATACATGTTTTGTATTATAATTTATATATCCTATTTTTAGTCCAATAAATAAAAAATGTACCAAAAAAGTGTATCCACTAAATTATTTTGTAATTATTTAATTTCAGTATTATAATTTCGATATTATAATCCTAGTATTACTTGTTTGTAAAGCAAACTATTTTTTACTCTCTAAATTGCTTTCCATGTCATTTTTTATTGACACCCGCACTGGTTTCATCAATTAACACAATATTGTCAGCAAATAACATACATTATGAGACCTCATCTTTTTGTGTTGGTTATTAGCTTATCAATGACTAGCGAAAACAAATAGGGGCTAAATGTCGATCCCTAATATAGATCCATTATTGAAAAAAAAATCAATGAGTATCCTATAATTGTTCTCATACTAGTGACGTGTCCTCTATACATGTCTTTTGTTACATTTATTACTTTAATTTATATCATGTAGGTTGCTCGATATACACTTCTTCCTTAGGAAAGCAAATTTCACATTCGTTTAATAATTTTTTTCAACAATTATTTGCAATAATAGAAATAATCATACGAACTGAGGTAATTAACATGATAAAAAAATGGCAATGATACTTATGATGCTCTAATTTATGAATGCAGGTATCTGATAACAAAGCTGGATAATCTCCAGATCAGGCACATCTACAGGGAACAGAACCAGATGGCGGATGCTCTAGCTAAGGAGGGAGCCAGAAGAAGGATTTTTGGCGCTGTTGAACTACTATTAGTTCCACCAGTGTATGCTAACAACTGTTTTGGGAAGACATGGAAGGAACTACTTTTGCTAGGAATAATGTTTGTAACATTAACTTTAATGTTCGTCCCGGAAAAAGTCGGAGTATATCTCTGCAAAACTCTAATGTTCTGTAATCTCTTTTATCGTTTATATATCAGTGTGAATTACCAAAAAGAAAGTCTAGCAACAGGTGCAAATACCTCAAAATAATCAATACTTGCCTTCTGCTTTTATCCTTTAACAACTAATCTTTTCTTAAAACGATCAACTTCTCCAGTTGATTTGTATTTGATCTTGTATACCCACTTGACTCCAGTTGCCTTTTCAGAAATGGTGAAGTAATTAATTTCCATGTGTTATTTTTCTCAATAGCAGAAATTTCTTCATTCATTGAATGCACCCAACGATCATCTTTAGCAACTTCCTCAAAATAATAAACATACACTTCTTCCTCACGCTTCTTGGGGTGCGGTCCTTCCTTCGACTCTACTAATATGGGATGCTTTGTGCACCAGACTACCCTTTTTATTCATCCGCCAAAAAATCTTTCGTGGCATTCTCTCATATGCTTTCTAGGTCAATGAATATTATGAGTAGATCTTTCTTTCGTGATAAATTTCAATCAATCTTTTCAGTAACAATATGGCCTCCATTGTAGATCTACCGGAGATAAATCAAAACTGGTTCTACATCACTCTTATTGTATTCCTATGTTTCTGCTCTATCATTTCTCCTAGAGTTTTATTGTAGGACTCATGAGTTAAATATTACTATAGTCAGCACAACTTTGAATATTTCATTTGTTCTTATAGCCATTAAGCTCCAACTTCCCCAAGACACTTCGAAACTTTTATGATCTTTCGGAAGGGGATTAAAGTAGGCTATCATGAGGCAATAGATCTTCTTTCTAAAGAAATTAGATTCAGAACTTTCATATGTATAAGATTCATTATTAAAATAATTTAAGAGGTTTTTTCTAACTTTTTCTGTGTCAACAAACAACTCAAAATATTTTAATTTTTTTAGAACATGTCCGAGTTAAAGAGAAATGACTTAAAGCACTTCTTTCTACATTATTTTGAAAATCAAAGGACCCAATAGTATGAGCATGAAAAATACAGGAGTTTCAATCTAGAAGGAAAAGGAGAGAAACAATGCTCAATTTAAAATGAAACCTTTATGGGGGATAATACTATCTGAATCACAAGATCTTCTAAATGTAAAATAAGGAAGGAGGAGGACTAAATTGTAACATAAATAAACTTTGCATACCAAATATGAAATTTTGAAGGAAGACTAGTAGAAATATATGTTGGGGGTCGTTGGCCCATGTCCTTTAACGGGCCAGAACAATCGAGTCCATTAAAACATAAAACCCCTCTCTACGTTTTTTCTTGCTCCCTATAAATATAGCTGAAAACCGTCTCTTCAACCATAACTTTGCCTTTCTCTGCTCCAACAAGCTTTTATTCTCGAATTAGTTTTTCATGAATTCTTGTTAATTGTTTTTTGCCTTTATTTTAATTGTTAGAGGCCTAATTTGCAATTCCTTGAGTATCATTTAAGAATTGATCAAGGGATCTATCATTAGGCGATATGCAAACGATGCATATATATCTTTTCTTAAAATAATTATTTCCACCCTTTTCTCTTTATTTAATTTTTATGTATTTGAAATTGACATTTTTTGAAAGATTAAGGGCTGGTGATGTAAGTAAATTTTTGCTACTCTTGATTGGAATTTATTTAATACCCATCTGATGATTATTTATCCACCAAGATCTCTGAGGCCTTTTTCTTTAATATTAAATTTTGTTATTTTTCTAATATGGTAATTTTTTTTTCTGGCTAGTGTGGTTGCATTGTTGCTGCAAGTGCTTTCAAAAATTTGATGAATTGTTAACAATTACTATATTGTTTCATATTTTTTCCAGTTATGATGTTCAACACTGTTATTAGGATTATTTAATATAACGTTTCATTCTAAGTTACATTAAATTCTTGTATCCCTATAGTATTAATCTAGTATCGTATGAAAATACAATATGTTACCCTATCATCCTTTCTTGTGTAGTTTTGTTTTTCCATAAATTATTTATTTTATTTGATCTTTCAAAAATAAACAACATTGGAATTGTTTGATTATGATGTGTAAGGGTGATGAAAGAAATCATTCGGATTCCCAATGATATACATGATTACTACAATCAGCTACTTCTGACTTATCACAATCATAATGGAATTACCCTTCCTCTTATTTAATTTTATGTATTATTTTTTTATTCTTATATTGAAATCAAGATTCTTAAAAAAATGGCCGGTGATGTAAGAAAATATTTGCTACTCTTGATGAAATTTTTTAAATTTTCGTATGATGATTCCTATCCACCAAGATCGCTGAGGCCTTATTTTTATATATTGACTTTTGGTTTCAATATAAATATTCTCTATTAGCTCCAAAACTCACTATATTGTCAATTTTAAAGCTTATTCATGCACTTCACTTACTCTCAAACTCTTAAATAAGACATTAAAAATTGAAAATCATTTAATAAAGTAAAGACATGTTGAAGAATGACTGACATGGCAGAACTTAACATCAGTTTCTTTTATACGATTTCTATAAACTTGATTATTTTTAAGAAAGCAATTTAGCCTTGTGAGGATTTTAGAATCCCTTAGAACCAGTTTAAAATGGAATTGCTACAACTTTCCATGCTTAATAGTGTTATTTTTAAGGTCTAACTCATGGGTGGTTTTATAATTATCAAGATCTTTCACTTAATTTTTTTAATTTCCTTCTATTCTTTTTGTTTTTTGTATTTTTTATTTCCTTCTTTTTCATTTTTTTTTGCATTATCAACATCGCCGTTACCGCTATCACTATCGGAAAAAAAATCAATTATATTTTTAATTCGATTCAATTTCTTGCTTTCTCCTAGTCAAAGAAAAAATCAAAGTAACTCATCGAAACACCATTAAAGTTTTGCTCTCTCCTAGTACAAAGAAAAAAATCAAAGAAACTCACCGAAATATCATTAAAATGAGTTACTTTATTTGATGAAAATTTTGATAAATTAATGTTCGGGCTGTCTTCGAATCTTCGTGGAGAATCTTTATCTGAAGTTATAACAAATTTGGAGTAATTTTTCTTAAAATTTTGGATTAAAATCGTGGTTGAAACAAGAAAACACATGAAAATGATGAAGAACACCAAGAACATGATTTCAAAATTTTCTTTTGTTACTAAATATGTTGTTTTAGTGTTAATAATGTGAAGGGTTTAGAAAATAATTTTTTCTTTTCTTTTTTGAAATATTTGTTTTACTCGAAGATTATTTTTTATATTATTATGGGATCAAATAACACATGTTATAATTTAATTTGTCATTTTGTCATGTGATCGGCAAATGTGTTACATACATTATATATTTCACTAATTCATCAAAAAATGTCTAAATGACACAGTCGAACTCCACCCTATATATCTAAATGAAATAAAATTTAATTTAAGTGTCTAAGTGAAAGATCTTAACTATCAAAAGGATGATGGGTTTGGCCTAGTTTTAAAAAAGAGTTGGCATGTCATGCACCAATCTTATTTTGATATGTTATTTTAAATTATTTTTTATTTTCTTTTTTTTCCTTTTTCTTTATCCACACCTTGTCAAAAGTTTAGGGAACTTCATTTTTCCTTTGTCACTTCTCCCATACTATTCTCTTTTCTTCTTTTATTTCTTTATAGTCAAATTTATTATTGGGTTTGATAATAAATAAATGAAAGAAAAAGGGTGATGAAATAAGTTAGGAGACATGAATATTCTTTTATTTGCTGGAAAGTGAATGTATTCCCTTTTAAACATTTATCTAATAACTTTTTTATTGTTAATATATTGTGTTCAAAAAGTTAGTAAACCACTAACTAAAATATATTGGAAAATGGATTGAAAATGCAAAACTTTAAATATCCCAGACCACATAATTTACTATGTATTCTTAAGAAAATTAATCCCTTCACTGTTCCTGAGATTATGGATTACTTTCTCCCGGGATAAAATGAATATAACTGTTGATGGCGAAGCGGTACCTCAAACCCCACCAACTTCCTCGAATGCAAATTCGATAACAAATCACACAAAGAATCGATAGTTGTTTGTAAGAAAATATGTAGTAGAAATACAGAATTTTTGATGCAGAAAATTCATAAGAATACATAGTGAATTTTTGAGGCTAGCCCTATGAATTTATAGCCAACAAAGGATAGTGTGAACGGGTGCTATTGTGCCTTATTGGAAAAGTCCAACCTATCTCTTGGTGTCCTTTCAGGAAAACATCTTTTCATTTTTCATTCATACACATAAAAAAACTATAATCGCCAGAAATGTAAGGTAAATCGCATCTGGATAAGTAGATTTCTCTTTGACCTTTTTGTAGTGAACATATGTCGGATATACTCGATCAATTAATCGATTTGATATCTTTGAATTGTCGAGCTTTAGTGTATATCTATACAACCACATGTTACACAACTAACCCTTCAACCGTCTTTGATTCTCATTGTTTTGTACATTTCAGCTATGAACACTGTCTGGTTCATAAGTGCATAGATAATTGACCTTACAAAATTCTCCTTGAAGTGGCTTACACTCCACACTTACATAAGTGATTTCTAAACGTGTTATTCCATAGATACACTTTTTAATATATCATGTATCAAACTTAGAAACCATTAAAAAGTCTTAATGCTTTATCATGGTACTAAACACTGTCTCATCACGAGAATGGACCAAGAAATTACTTTGACAATGTTGAACCGTCATCAATGACTTTGTTTGATTTCTTTAAACCTAGATCTTGGGATCTACAGTCTTCTAGGTAGAATTACCATCACAGTGATTTTTTAAAACTAATTATGCCCGAGTGGGCCTTTTATTAAAGCAAAATAGGTTCAACAATGAAAAAAGTAAAATACACGGTCAGTCCCAAAAGTGACCTGACCCAAAATACATTTCCATTTACGTATGCACCGGCATGTTTCTGACTCCTCCGATGATGTTTCTCATCCTTTAAGGATGAAGTATTGCCAAATCTGAAGAGTGAGTGATCTATTCATCTTCTTTTGCGTTCTTGTGCCTCCATTTTCTCGAGGTAAGCTTGTGCCTCCTTGTGTTCATCTTTTTCCTTATTGTTTCTACTGGATTTGACATTTTATTCCTTGTATGTGTTGGATCTGTTGACAAGGAGCTCATATTTGAATTTTTGGAGCTCATGACTGAATCTCGACTGTTCATGGCTATTCCTTATCTTTTATATGGTCTCGTTGTTCTTGTTGATATGTTTATATCTTGTTTTGATTTTAATTGTATGTTGTATTCAAATTTTTTTCCTTTTCCATCCGTGTGTATGCTTTTCCTAATATGACCTTTCCAAGCTATGCTTCCCTTGCCATTTATGAGAGTGTTATATGCTATTTTTCTTTGTTGTTGTGACCTCTCTGTGTAAGAGCATTGTTGGAAAATTTTCTAACTGTGTCCCTTTGTTGGTATTGATCTGTTATGTCCTAATAGTTGTAAAAAATACACATAATTAGCATAAAAATCACCATGATATCCTCCAAAAGGATTTGATCATGATGATTCTCCTATATCCGCTCTTCTCCTTTCCACCTCCATCATAATACCTCTCTATTTCCTTCTCCACACTTTTCTCTTGTTTTCCTTTATCTTACTCTTCTGATCCTCAAATAATGAATTTGTGACTTGTCACTGTTAAGGATCTTTCTGCACATGATCCTTAATTCATGAAATGAGTGACAGTGAACTATGTTTTCATCTAAAGCCTAATTGGCTAAGGCATCAGCCAGCTTGTTACATTCTCTCAGGATATGACTGAATGAGATATTCATGTCTCCTATCAGATCCTGCATCTCTTCAACCAAAATTTGAATGTCCCATGGTGGTTCCATCATTCTTCTAGAATCTAGTATATCATTTCTGCATATGTCTAAATGATCACATTATCCAACCCTTTGTTTCTACAATACTTCAAAGCCTCCAAGATTGCAATGACTTTCGCTTCTGTCTTTGTAGTAATACAAATTTCTTCAGCTTGTGCATGTATTAGATCACCATTTTCATCCCTTAAATAAAAACCATATGAACTCCTACCTGGGTTTCCTCTTGAAGCCCTATTTGTATTGCATTTTATCCAGTTCATTGGAGGAGGCTCCCATGTGACCTTTGTGACTTTAAGTCTTGTTGCCCTTATTTTAGTACCTTGATAAAATCTTTCCACTTGTTAGGTATCTCCTTGATATAAGGATTCCTAATATGCATTAGTCTCTGAATAGTAGTAAACACATGATATATAACCCTTCCTATAGATCTGTTTTCTCCATGTTTAATATTATTAATCATTTTCTACAGTTCCTAGATAATTATAGTTGGGATAGCTTTAAATATCCGTTTGAGTCTCCATGTTTAATATTATTAATCATTTTCTACAATTCCTAGATAATTATAGTTGGGATAGCTTTAAATATCCGTTTGAGTCTCCCTGTAACATGTGCCTTCCACCATTTAACAATCAACTGTTGCAATTGTAGTCCATCTATATCTATTCATGCCTTAGAACAAAAATAAAACCAAGTTATGTGAGCTACATATAAGGTGATGAACACATGTTGTGTTGTTTCCTCTAGGATTAGAACAACATCAATATTTAGACACCATATTATAACTCATCTTTTTCAAAACATCATCCACTGGTATTTTAAATTTCCAACATATCTACATGAAGAAAGAAATTTTGAAAGTCAGACCTTTTATCCACATATTCTTAAAGATGTCTGATTCCTAGCATCTCAATCTGAAAAACTCTCAGGTAGACTTGACAATAAATTTTCCTCCATTGTCTAGTAACCACCAGGGCTTATCCATTCCCTTACCATCCCTTGGAGGTGCTATAAAGCGTATAATATGTTGAACCATCTCTTTTTGTAGTACAACTGCTAATTTGTTAATATTCCACAATCCTTCATGTACTACTTGATTCACTGTCTGTATCCTCTTATCATATACCTCCCCATGCAGCATAATATAAGGTACCCATTCCAGTCCAATTGTCAAACCAAAACTGTGAGTTTCCCATTTTAGTTTGCCACCATATTTAATGTTCCACCAGTTCTCTTGCTTGTAGTATTTTCTTTCAGGCATGAGACCCATTCTTCTATTGTACCACCACTACATTCTCCTTTCTACAATATTTGTTACTGATGAAGGAACTGCATAGTGATAGTTTTATTCTGAAATTCCACAAGAGTTTACAATATAAAGCCACAAATACATCATGTAAAGATCTAAAACCTATCCTTCCTTCTTGGGTAGGTAAACATAAATGATTCCATGAAGCCTAATGCCTACTTTTACTTCCTATAATATTACTCCAGAAAATTGAGCAAACATCCAATGCATCTGTTTGATCACATAATTAGGTGGGTTGACTGCTGATAAAAGATGTATTGACATTTTCTATTCAGACCCTTTTTCATAATTCTCCAGTACCTCCATAATCATCTGTAAAGAAAGAAGGTCAGCTGATGAAAATATTATCATATCATCAGCATATGCTAGATGATTCACCTTGGGACTCCATTTGGGCATACCAAAGCCCCTGAATTGAGGACAATTAGTGTAAGGCATTGCTATTTCTTGTAAGCACCTCAGAAGTCAAACTAAGTAGAGTAGGGGATAGGGGGTCTCCCTGTTTGACCCTTTTTGAAGACTGGAAAAATCTATTTTGCTGCCCATTAATCAATATTGAGTACCAATGATTGCTCACAATTTTGTACACCATGTATATCATTCTCTAATTGAAACCCAACTTCCTTAGTACCTTTGTTAAAAATAGCCAAGATACTCTGTCATATGCTTTAGCCATGTCCAGTTTCATCACCACATTAGCTTATTTGGTCCTCAAGCTAATATATGTCACTATTTCTTGTGTAAGAAGTATATTTTCTACAATACTTCTCCCCTTCAAAAATCCAACCTGATTTAATGAGACAATATCTGATAATCTGTTCACCAGCCTCTCATGAATTAGTCTAGCGAAGATCTTATTCACAAAGTTACTCAAGATAATAGGTCTCATGTATGAAAAAGTTGATATGCCATTCTTTTTTGGTAAGATAACCAAATTGGTATGTGCAACAAATCTAGGCCATTGTGCTCCACAAAAGAAAACCCTTACCATATTGATAATGTTTTCTTTGATAATGTCCCAGTACGTCTGATAAAATATATATGTAAAACTATCTAGACCTCCTACATAATCTCCATTTAGACCAAAATATCTTTTTTAATCTCATCTTCTTCTGACATCTCCATAATTTCTTCCCTCATATTGTCATTAATTATTCTAGGGACATGATCTAGCATTGTAAAATCTATTGGATCCCATTCTTTTGAGAATTGGTCTTGGTAGAATCTGAGGGCCTCCCCCACAATCTTTTCTTTTTCTTCTAACCAATTGCCCTCCTGATCTTGTATCCTCCTCAACTGTAATCTCTTATGTCTCTCTTGTACATAAGCATGAAAGAATTTGGTATTTATGTCCCCATCTTGAAACTATTGAATTCCTTTTCGAGATGTAGAAATCTATTCAAATCTACATGCACTCTATGTAAACTTTCTCTATTGGCAAGAGTTGGTTGAACTTCAAATTGAGTTTCATGAACTTTGATCACATCTTCCAAAGTTTCTATCTCATTGAAAATATTTCCAAATGTATCCTTACTCTACTGAGTTAAATCAACTTTCACTTTTTTCAATTTGTGATGAAAAATGATGAAAGGATTTTCCATAAAGTCCACTGTCCACAAAGATCTTACATTATCAAGAAAGGACTTCTACTTAACCCAAAAATTCAATAATTTGAATGGTTTTTGAATTGGTTCAGTATTTTCTATGTAAGTTATCAACATAGGAGCATGATCAGACCCAGTTTTGATTAAATGTGTTATATCTATACCAGGAGATTTATTTTGAAGAGCATGATTTCCCAAAAATCTATCCAGTCTTTTGAAAATGCAATTCTCACCACTTTGACCATTTCACCAAGTATAAATACTAAAGCCCAAATTAACTACTCCATTGTTTTGAATGCAAGCTCTGAAGTCTTGAATTTCATTAGGAGTTACTGGTACTCCTCCATATTTCTCTAATTTTGTAGCTATAGTGTTGAAGTCTCCTCCTATTAACCAAGGGTGTTGCATTGTGTTTCTCATCTCCTCAAAGGATTCCCATAGTTCTAGCCTCTCTCTGTGTGAACACCTAGCATATACCAATATGATCACCATCACTTCCTGAGAACCTCTGATCATAAGTTTGATACTTAGTTGCTGAATTTGATCTTCCACCACTTGAACTTCAAACATATTATCCACAAATACCCATATATTTCCTAAGAAATTAGCCATGGCATACTGTAGACCTATCCTTCTTCTATGTGTTTCAATTTTATCTGCCTTTTGAAAAGGTTCCATCAATCCTTTAAAGCCAAAATGGTAATTCTCTTGCCATCTGACCAGGAGGTCATGCGTTCAAGCCGTGGAAACAATATCTGGCAGAAATGTAAGGTAAAATTGAGTACAAAAGACCCTTGTGGTCTGACCCTTTTCCGGACCCCGTGCATAGCGGGAGCTTAGGCTGCTCTGTTTTATTAGCCTAGGGAAGGCCTCCATTGTATTTACTGACCTGATATTCCAAATGATAGCATTTATTATCGAATATTGGATTTATGCACATTACTTCTAGTTTGTACCACTGTCCCTGGTGGTAAACTATGTTGGCTGGGGGCTTTCTTCTTTTCTCTTCCTAAGCCTTTTTCTAAATGCTTTGGTGATATATCACCTGCTCTAGCTGCTGCCTTTATACTCTTATCAGGAGAATGAGTACTAGGTCCTTTTTCGATGATTTTCCTGCCTTATTTTCTTTAGTTCCTATCCCCGTTGATATCTTTCCAAGACTGGAACCTTTATCATTTGTTTGCTGCTTCTCCACCTTGTTATTTTCTGTCTCCTGATTCTGATATTGCCCTTCATTTTCCATATCTTTAGGCTCAGATTGACTCTGTACTTCTTCATATGTTTCTTGTCTCATTCTTTTCTCCTTTTCTTCTTTTGTTTATTTTCTCCATTGTTAGAATTGATACCGTCTCCTCTTTTTGTTGCTGTGACTTATCTGAGTTATTGGTGCTTTTATTCTGGCTTATTTTCTGTTCCTCATTATATTTGACAGGGTTGATGGAGTTATTTTATTTTGGACTTGCTGTATTGTTACTATCTGCTCCTTCTATGCCTCCACTACTCTTTGAATCCTTCATATGTTCTTTCTGATGTTGCTCCTGTATCCCTGGTGTGCTATTTGATTTCTCCTCAACTGCTCTACTTGTATCCCCTTTTATGCTTGGACTACTTACCTCTTCAATGTTATTGCTATTGATCTCCCCCTTGCTATTACTACCTTTCCTATTTTCTGCACTGATGGATTGGTTTTCACCACATTATGTCTTTGTAGAACTGTTGGTTTCCCCTTTTTGTTCAATATATTCTATATGCCGCTCCTCCTCCCTAAACATATGAAATGCACTGTGAGCATCCACCTTATTCCCTGAGTTCTGATCAATGTTCTCTCCCACTTCCTCTAATATTATGCCACTCTTATCTTTGATGTATTTGTTCCTTGTCGTTTGCATCCACTCCTGTTTACCCTGGTTATTGCCCCTTATTCTTCTATTATTTCCCTATTTTCTGGGATTAGCACCATGGTTATTCTCCTCTGCTTGTTTCCTGTCATTACTTTCTTTTTTCAGTTCTTCTTTGTACTGATTTTTCAATTCTGGATTTAAAGCTCTGCATTCTTGTTCATCATGTCCTTGTAGCTTACAATGTTTGCAATACTTTAGTAGAAAATCAGAGTTTATGTTGACTCATTTGGAATGTATTTTTCCTGTTAAGTCGTCTTCCTCTGCAATGTGTATTCTCTTAGCATGTTCTGCTACCAAATCTAATTCCACTTTTACTTTTGCACAGCTTGGTCTGGTTCTATTTGTTGTAGCCAAATCTACCACCAAAGGTTTCCCAACTACAAAGGCTAAATAGAATACTGCATCTTTTGCAAAAAAATTACGAGGCAACTCAGGAAAGCTGATCCAAGCAACTGTTATATAAGTTTCTTCAGAAGGTTTAAACCAAGGACTCCACATCAAAGGCCTCATCTGACAATAACCAGCATGTACTTTGATATAGTATGCTGGTTTAGAAAATACTTTAATGTAATCTTCCAGTAGCTCCAGTCTACTTAGTACATGTCTGTCATCCATTACTCCAATAGTACAAAGACCTTTAACTAAACATTGGTCTGGAATTGCATTCCATAATTCCTTAGTGTCAATTATATCATATGAAAACTTACCAATAATTGCATATTGTAAAATTTCTTGGATGTTTAATTTTTTAACTTCTGAAATTTTTCAAGTCATGGGTGGCTCACCATCAATGTAAACTACTGCTTTTGGTGGTATAGAATAAACCTCATTCTTCTCTATGGGCTTTAATAGCCCAACATATTTACCAATTTGAGGTGTTGGGGGATTTGAAGAGTTGGATGGTATGTCATTAGGATCTTTAGAATTAGGTTGGTTATTTTTTAGGATTGTAGGTGATAATAGAGGAGGAAAAACAGATTGAGATAGAAGAGGGTTGTCATCAGAAAGCGGAACAACTACCGGCGGTGGTTGTCCGCCGGTAGGATTGGCCATGCCGGCTATAAAAGCAGTTTTTCATATAGGTTTAGGGTTTTTATTCTATGTCCTGGTATACATAAGTAGTCTCAAACATAATTCAACCATATTTCCATTCCCTTTGATGATCTTTCAACCATATCTCTAGTTAGGCCTTTAGTTAGTGGATTCGACACATTATCTCTTGACTTTACATAGTCAATTATGATAATTCCACTAGAGAGTAGTTGTCTAACGGTATTATGTCCTTGTCGTATGTGACGAGACTTTCCGTTATACATAACGTTCCTAACCTTTCATATTGCCGCTTGACTAACGCAATGTATACATATAGGGTCCAACAGTTTGGGCCAAAATTTAATGTCTTCTAAGAAATTCCGGAGCCATTCAAATTTTTCACTAGCTTGTCTAAAGTTATGAACTCAGACTCCATTGCAGAGCGGGTGATCCATGTCTGTTTGGATGATTTTCAAGACACTGCTCTTCCACAATGCAAAAAACATATCCACTTGTGAATTTAGTTTCAGTTGATCGGGTGATCCAATTTGCATCACTATATCCTTCAATAACTGCATGATACTTATTGTAATTCAAAACAAAGTTTTGAGTATGTTTTAAATACCCCAAAACTCATTTCATTATCATCTAATGATTTTGGTCAGGATTACTTATGTAACGACTCAGTTTACTTATAGCACAAATGATATCTGATCGTGTACAGTTCATGATATATATCAAACTTTCCAACACTCTGGATACTTGAACTTTTTAAGTACCTTTTGGATATAATGAGATTGAGACAATGCCAGACCTTGAGGAGTCTTATGAATCTTATTTCCTAAAATTAAATCGGCAACTCCTAAGTCTTTCATATCAAACTTACTATCAAGCATGCATTTTGTAGCATTTATGTTAGCAATGTCTTTACTCATTATCAACACATCATCCACATATAAACAAAAAATGATGACTTGATTTGGGGTGTTCTTAATGTAAACATTCTTATCAGACTCATTTATCTTGAATCCATTTGAAAGCATTGTATGGTCAAATTTTCCATGTCGTCATTTTAGTGCTTGTTTTAGTCAGTAAAGAGACTTAACAGTTTGACACACCTTTTTCTCACATCCATTTGATGGATTTCTAGACCGTACATGGTGGCTAACACTGTTAACATCCGAATGGATGTAATCCTCGTTACCGGTGATTAAGTATCAAAGTAATCAAGACCTTCTCGCTATCTAAATCAATTGACAATAAGTCTTTCCTTATATTTATCAGTAGTGACATCACTTTCATTTTTCTTTTGAAAATCCATTTGGAACCTAAAGGTTTGTTCCCTGGAGGAAGATCAACCGATTCCCAAGTATGGTTGTTCAATATGGATTCTATCTCACTATTAATTGCCTATTTCCAAAATTTCTCTTTCGAGGAAGACATGACTTCTTGAAAAGTTCGAGGCTCATTTTCCAATAAAAATGTTAGAAAATCTGGTCTAAAGGAAGTATATGTCCTTTGACGTTTGCTACGTCTTGGATTTTCCTCATCAGAAACATCTTCCTTGGTTTCTTCCTGAGGTCGTTTAGATCCTTCACTAGATGACTCACATTCCCTTTTATATGTGTATATATTTTCAAAGAAGTCAGCATTATCTAATTTTTTAACAATATCTGATTCAATTATCGTATTCACATGAATGTCGGGATTCATTGATTGGCTAACCAGAAATTAATTTGCTTTACTATTTGTAGCATATCCTATGAAAACACAATCAATGATTTTAGGTCCTACTTTTACCCTTTTGGGTTTAGGAACTTGCACTTTGACCAAACACCCCACACTTTGAAGTATTCCAGATTGGGCTTTCTTCCTTTCCATTTTTTTATGGAATAGAATATGTTTTGCTATGGGGAACTTGATTGAGTATTCAACTAGCTGTTAGGATAGCTTCGCTACACAAGTTCTGGGGTAAACCAGAACTTATTAACAAGGCATTCATTATATCCTTTAGTGTTCTATTTTTTTCTTTCCATAAATTTGTTGAATTGTGGCGAATAAGGGGCAGTTATTTGATGAATAGTGCCATATTCCAAACATATTTGTTCAAAAGGAGATTCATATTCACCGTCCCTATCAATTCTTATTATTTTGATCTATTTGTTATGTTGTGTTTCAACTTCACTTTTGAATTGTTTGAATGCTTCAATTGCTTCATCTTTATTATGAAGTAAATAAACATAGTAATATCACATGCTATCATCAATAAAAGTTATGAAATATTTCTTTCCATCACGAGATGGTATTGACTTCATGTCACAAATATCTGTATGAATTAAGTCTAAAGGACTTGAGTTCCTTTCAACTGACTTATAAGGATGTTTAACATATGTAGATTCAACACAAATTTGTTGTTTTGATTGATTGCATTCAAACTTAGGAAATACTTCGAAGCTAATCATTTTATGCAAGATCCTATAATTGACATGTCCTAAACGTGAATGCCATAAATCATTTGACTCTAGTAAGTAAGAAGAAGCTGAAATTTTATTATTATCAACGACCATTACATTCAATTTGTAAAGACCCTCTGTATTGTAACCTTTTCCTACATACATCTCGTTCTTACTTATTACAACTTAAACCCGTTCTTGACGAGAAGTGCACTAGAAACTAAGTTCTTTCTTATTTCAGGAACATGACAAACGTTGTTGAGAATCACCACCTTGCCAGAGGTCATCTTCAGAGAAATCTTTCCATAACATTCTGTAGCTTTGTGTCCAATCTTCCCAGAGTTATGGCAGCTTCCCTTGAATTTCTTCTCATTGGCATAGTTCTTTGTTCCTGAAGACTTCTTCCTCTTTTTAGGATTCGTTGGAGCAATCTCAACAATGTTTGCTCCCATAATTGCTGAGTTTCCATGTATTTTATTTTCAACATCTTTATTATCCTCTTCAATCCTCAATCGAACGATGAGATATCCGAGTTTCATCTCCTTTTACTTACGTTTCAAGTAATTCTTAAAGTCTCTCCATAAAGGAGGCAACTTTTCAATCATCGCTACAACTTGAAACACCTCATTTATGACCAAACATTCAATTACAAATTCGTAATTAGCAACATTATTAATACTTTTAATAGAAACATTAATTCATATTATACCTTCAGCAAGGACATTATGAATTATAACTTGCAGCTCTTGGACTTGGGTTATAATAGGCTTGCTGTCTACCATCTTATAGTCCAGAAATTTTGCTGAGACAAACTTCTTCAACCCGGCATCCTCGGTCTTATATTTATTTTTCAACATATCCCATAATTCTTTTGAAGTTTTCATATTATCATTCTCCAGTTCGCTAAGAATATAATTCTTACAAAAAAAACCTGAGAGCTTCCAAGTCTCAGTTACAATAAAACATTTTTAGGAGTTGATTCCGGCAGAACCGGAGCGTCCTCCTTAATGAACTTTTGCAGACTCAAAGTAGTCAAATAAAAGAATATCTTTTGTTGCCACCGCTTGAAATTAATCCCTAAAAGTTTTTTGGGCTTTTCTGCCGGAGACGATGCAACACAACTGGAGGAGGCAATATTTCTCGTAGAACCAATGATAGGGACTGTTGTGCCAGAACCAATAGCAATCACATTTGGAGTTAGTTCTCCCATTTCTGTTCGACAAACACATACAAAATTAGTAAATCAGTGAAGTTTTTATATTTTCAAATTGAAAGCCAAACATTAATTACTTGATTAAGTTTATATTCTTCAAACCAAGAGACCAAATGAGTAGAAAGTAATGAAACTTTTAACAAGGTCACTAGTAGCCTAAGGTAGAAGGGGACTCAGTCTTAACTAATTATGTGCACTAAATGATCCCAAATGGATATTTTGTTGGTTTGTGCTATCTTTGCAAATAAAAATATGAAGAGTTAGGTTTGATTATGGCATAAAGGTAATGAAGAGTTGTCTAGGGAGATTGTCATATCTGATTACTTGAATTGTCAGTGTCTTAGAGGTCATATGAAGGATTGTTTAGATCAAAATGGATTTGGTATGGAATATAGATGGTTTAGTCCATGTCTGCTTACATTTGTGTGCTACATGAATTTGGTTTGAAGCTTCACACAACTATTTCACTCAAAAATGCCCAAGTCAAATGCTTTTAAGTGAGGCTGTTGTCTTGCTCTTGTTAAAACCTGATGATATTTGGTATGACATGATCTTCTTAGCTTCATGAGTCTGATCCTGATGTTACTATTTTTTCCATGTTGTCTTTACAAACTTGCCTAGGTACAGTTTATGTATTGTAGTCAGTGGTGTCAAGTTGACTATTTTCTCTGTGGCTTTTAGTGCTCTACCCTGTCTACTTGTGATCCTACTAACTGGTCATGTCTTGCATACATACCTCTACATATCTAAGCCATAATGTTATGCCTGAAACCCTTGGTTGGATGTTTCAGTAAAAAGTGGAATACCAAATTATATATCAACTGCTTAGTTTGATTATCTAATTCTAGTTAGCACTTTGAACTGTTTTCCATGACTAAGTAAGATATATGTGCTACTTCAGTCTAAAATGAAGCATGTCTACCTATCTTATAGTATGTCCATCTCTCATTTGTTGTATGAAGGGACAACAATCTCCCATGAATCCTCTAGTTTTTCCTCATATGATTAACAGTTTGGTTATGATGTGCTACTTTATTTAAGTACAAAAAGAAGGAAAACAAAAGTTTGCTTAGCTTAGGATTAGGTGGTTTTCAGAATAAAGATGCATGATACATTAAGGAGACAAGGTAGGATTTTCTTTCTGCTGTAATTGACTCTGTGGATGTTTTTTTTGCTGACACCATGCTAACCTTAAGTGTGTTGCATTGGGAATCTACAATATATATATTTAATATACCATGTTTAGATTCAAGTATGAAGGTCTTTTCATGTTCACCTTTGGGCTTGGCTTTGTCTACACATCTATGGTATCCTCTGTTTAAATTTGCAGACCTCATACATGGGCTTAGCCCATCTGTCCTTCCTCTTCTCTTTGCGCCATTAGTCCAAGTTGGATTTGATATGTGTTATGTTCTAAATTAGGTTCAGTATTAAGTATTCCCATTTTCCTTAGTCTATGATTGATCATTTTAGATGATTATCATTGTTAGTTAGGTTCTTAATTCACATGTATTAGATAATTTAGATGCTTTCTAACCTGACTTTTCTTTTTTCCCTCCTTCCACTGCCTAGATACATTGAGACAGCCCCATCGGACCTGCCATCTTCTTCTTCAGCCCGTTGGGATGAGGCCCAACTATACACATACTTGATCGAGTTCGCATACGGAAAGCTAGTATTTGCGCTTGTAGGCCCAACTAGCAGTAAAAATAGTGAACTAGTGGGCTTAGGTAGGCCACCATCCTAAACTCAACTCTTTTCATTTTATATGTATATGTATATGTATACTTGTAATAATAAATACTTTGTATAATTATTAGAACCCCTACGGCTACGACTTAGGATAGGCAGAAGATACGTATATTGTTTAGTTTAGAAACGCCTAAAAAATGAATTTCAAAACACTTGTAAAATATGATTTTAAACAGGAAATGGGCTGTTTTTGATATCAAAATCGGAAACAAGAAATTAAGGCCAGAGAAACTGAGACTATCTCTGGGCTTTTTGTGACTTGGGCTCGGGATTTAAATTTGAACGGAATGATAACATCTAGAAGATCCAAATATTGGGCCTGAGTGACAAATGAACTGCTTGAAATTGGACCTTGAATTTGGACTAAAAGCTGAATAATTTTGGTTTAAATTAGAGTCATGGCTAAGCCCAATAAGATTAGGTGTTTTGGACAAATAAAATCTGTTTTGGACTTGAGTTGAGTTGAAGGTTTTGGACAAGTTAGAATACAAGTTGAACTTGGGAGATATGGCATGCTAAAGAAAACCATTTCTACTATCTTTTTCTCCAAAAACCATACTTGTGGTTTAAATGAAACTATACCACTTTTGAAATTTAGAAGGGATTTACGAAACAAAGGATGTAAGTTGAAATTAGTTAATATAGTTGGACTACAGGTAGAGTTCTACTCAAATTCACATTTGAGTGTTCTTAGTCCGAAAACGAAATCGACTAAGCATCTCGTGCATGCTATTTTTTGCGTAAGTTTTAACTCTTTATTTTAAATGAAACCTTGAGTTTTTGAATACATGAAATGACAAGTCACTTTACAGATTTTAAATATTAAGCAATTTAATCATTTAGAAAGTATGCTGTAGAATTCGTAGGTCAATCGTATTCTATGGATCTTTAATACCGGCGTGCTAATACCTTTCCTAGGGGATCACCATAACCCTTACCTTGACTCTGGTTTATATAGGATTTTTCAAAGGAATTTGAATAAACCCTTCACACTGATTTTTCTAATTTACCTATAAATTAGGTGGCGACTCTAAAAACACATTATCCATTTAGAGAACCATCCAATTTTTTAGTAGCTCTTTATGCGCTAACCCGCGTATAAAAAAGCTAACTATAACAACGACTGAACACAAATTCATACTTTAAGACATTCTTCCGCATTTTGAACCCTACAGTTGGAAAGCTTACTTTTGGGACTTAGGGAGATGATTATGGGGATCTCAATGGGTATTTCAAACACCAATCCTTGGGTAACTTCCTAGAACTTTTATTGTGTTAATTAGTTGATTAATGTTTCCCTTTCTAGCTATTTTTCTTGTAAATTGGTAGAGAAGTACCAAGGGTTTTACTAAGTTTCCAAATTGAGACTTTTTATGAAATTGGAAACAAAGATGTAAACTTTCATGATTTATTCTTAGATTATAGAAGTTGTAAACCAAAGGGAAGTTATTATGGGATATAAATATTTGTTCTTAGATACTTGTTTGAATTTGGAGAGTTGGGGTTTTCATGGAAATGGGTTTTCTAATGGATTATCAAATTGAGGGTTAATTTATTAGTGGATTTCAAAGACTTTGGGGGTTCTTACTATTTAGACCATGAATAATGCATTTCTAAACTAAAGTTCTGAATTTACCTCTATGGGTTCAGGATCGCTTAGGGGTCGGGTATTCGATCCCGCTAAGAATTTATCCTTATGATACTATTAAATGTATGTGTTAACGTAGGACATATGTATATATCTAGACCATGATCGTCCGATAGTAGTTCAGAAGGACAACATTGGCGTGGGAGTTCGTGGCACCCGCTCGGCAATGAGGCAAGCTACAGTTTTCTCTATTAAAATCCAATAGATGCTTTTACTATATACAAATATTGAGGGGTATTGGTAGTGATGAGGGTCCCACTTTAGTGACGTGATAACACTTGGATGGGTACCAATGTTGAACTATTTGGAGGATCATCCTTAGGTTGATCATAACTGTTGTTATGTGGGCTTGTTGCCATAATTGATATTATTTGCGATTGTTGTTGAAATTACTCATTACATAATGCCTTCTGATATGAAAGATTGATTATGTGGAATTATATGCTATTGATAATTCTGAGGCATGTATTATTCATCTCTTGAACATGATTTCATCTTGTACTCCATGATTACTTGCTTTATTTACTGTTGCATTCATACACTCGTGTTATGCTGATATTGAAATGGAGTGGTATGGAATGTGGTTGGTCCGATAAGACTTGGAAACGAAGGTAATGATACTATTATGGAGTTAATGATGATGATTGATATGGCTTAAAAATGAGTCTATGATTGATGCTCTAGCCAGACTGAGGGATCATTTTGATTGGTTGTGACCGGTATATGGACTTTGCGGGTCCCATATGGGTTATCTATAAGGAAAAGTCCGATGGCATGTGTATACCACCAATTTTGGAAGATAGTAAGTGCTTAACATTACATCATATTCACGACATTGCATTCATTTCATTTGCATCATATTCTTATTTATTTGTTGGACGTGTCTACTAGTTATGTGTGATTATATAGTATAATTGGTAATGGTTGGTGGTTTCCATGTGTACTGATGAGAGTGATTGAACCTGTATTTGGTTCCTGATTTAGGGAGTAAATATTGAATCCTAAGAAGGATAATTGTCTTAGTTGACAGAAAGTATAGACCATAAATGAATAACGTGCTTGGTGGCGCAAGCATCATCACGTGCGAGTTAGATACATTAAGATAATCCTAAAATGTGAGGCTCATGATTGTATTCCCCTATTTAGAATAACAGGGATAAATAAGATCTTGTATGCATCAATGTCTATAGTGTATATATAGTAACAAGGTGTGTGAGTTAGATGAAATATAGGATTAATGGGTCTAATATGTGCTTATGTGAAGGGTCTATGATGTAGTTGTTTTCCTTAAGTGTTCAATTATCCATTCTAAGGACCCAATAATGTTATGTGGTTAGATTAAGTGTAATGCAGATAGTGAATAGATTGTAGTGGACTTGATCTTATAAAAGATACATGTTCTTATGTGATATGAGATGACTTAGGTGTTAAACCATAATTTTTATGTTGTGGTATGATTATTTGAAGGGGAGCCTTGGAGTAACTGGTAAAGTTACTGCCATGTGACCAGGAGGTCATGGGTTCAAGCCGTGGAAATAACCTCTTATAGAAATGTGAGGTAAGGCTGCGTACAATAGACCCTTGTGGTCCAGCCCTTCCCCGGACCCCGCGCATAGCGGGAGCTTAGTGCACCAAGCTGCCCTTTTTTGTGATTATGTGTTAGTAACAACTACGTAGTAACTAGGATACTTGTAAGTCTACTTGATTTTTATATCTATTACATGTTATCCGCTATTGTTGGCCAATGATGCCTACGAGGGTATGTTGTGTACTCATACTACACTTGCTGCATCTTTTATGTGGATGCATGTTCAACGATTTGTCCAGTTTACAACTTTCGGTGTACGTGGAGGCTTAGGCAGGCCACATATCCTATCAGCGGCCCTGATCTTCATCTATGGTTGTACTGTCATTATTATTCCAAGGCAGTTATTAGCATTATTTCTCCTATTCATTTGTACTCATAGTATCTCTTGTACAAGTCAGACTAGGTTTTGAGAAATGATGTATTCTAAAAGTTATTTGATAGTTATAAGTTTTCTAATGAAGTAATTATATTTCTCTATAACTCTCATTATTATTCCGCAATGCTTAATTATTGATAAATAATTTTGGGGGTGGTTCGCCTATAGGGGGATAGTGTAGGTGCTAGCACAACCCGTGATTTGGATTGTGAAACCACCTCACCCATGTTTGGGACATGTCAAATTCATATTTAGAATAGGGATATACCTACTCACCTTGCGTAGTCATTATACATGAATTATAAAATCATTCTTTTTATTTCTTATTCCATAGGAATAGAGACGTTAAAATATTTTGAATAGGCGAGTAAGAATTTGGAAGATTCTTACTATCAAAATTAGCCATGTGACTAGTAAACCTAATAATCAAATTTGTTATTTAAAGTGGTTGCTCAACATGATTGATGTTCTAACCGTAACCCTGAAAATTCTACCTTTTGATTTAGACAAACATATTAGTTGCGTTTACAAATTCTATTTTAGATAATAACAACTCAGATCTTGAGAAACTACTTTGGATAGATATCCTGTGACTATTTATCAATTTCAAAGAGTTAATTGAGTAAGTCTTCGCGAGAACGATACCATACTTATCAATATATTACTTGTCAACCTTGTATACTTGTGTGTGCTGTGGATCTAACCAAGTTTTTGTTGTGGTGCCGGGACTTTGGTATTAACTCTTCATTATGTTCTAAACACATGTATTTAAACTGAATGATGAAGGGGGGGGGGAGAATTCTTTTCATAAGAAAGAAGTAGTAGAGCCAGACGAAGAACAAGAAAAGTCACTCCTCATGAAAACTAAGGGAAATAAGGTAGCATAGTAGGCGCTAAATTCTCAGAAGTAAACCTAAACAGTGTCTCATATTAGTTATTTGTCAAGACCCAAATTTGGTACTCGTGATAGGGACATGACGAGCTACAACCCATAAGGCAAACCTTCTGTAATGACTCGTCTGGTTGTTTTTAGCTAAAAACTCTTATTTACTTGTTTCATCCTTCCCATAGACTCTATCCTGGGTTTGCGGTGTGCGAGGATCGATGATACAAATCCCAAGGTCTATTTATATGAGTTTTAGATGAAAAACCCAAACCTAGAAACTTAGAGTTGGTTAGTTTGACTCAAAGTTGACTTTTGGATAGATAGGTCTATTTTAGGGTTTTATCACTTCCGGTAGTTCCGAAGGGTCATTTATGACTTAGTCGAGTCATTGGTTTGTTTCCTGCGGCAATTAAATTATGTTTTGTGATTTTTTTGTAAAGTTTGGGTTTAGATTTCTCCCCGACAATTCTTTAGAAAAGTATGCCTTAACTTAGTTAAATATGAAATTTGAGGGTACAAGTGAGTTTGTAGCACTGTTTACCATAGATGAGCATATTTGGTTTGTGTATGGGGGGTCTCGAGAGTGTTTTGGGGAGTTTGATGGAAAATGGGGCTATTTTCCCATTTATGGTATCTAGTGTACACTTCAGCGACACCGATTTCTGCCTCGGTGAAAGGTTGTCTCACCGAAGCGAGAGTTGAGAAAGGGTGGATTTAGGGTCTGTCCACAGGGGCGAGTCCACTCATGCGGAGTTTGGTTCGTCGTGGTACTAAGGTGAGGTGTCAAATGACATCGCCTCAATGAGGGTTTGGTTCACCGCAGCAGGTCCGCTCTAGCAGAGTCGATTCTGCTGGGGCGAAAGTAGTGTCTCAGGTGTCCTATAAAATCTCTTAGGTTAGAATTCTTTTCCCAATTTAGAATACCTCAAAACCAGCGCCGCCAGAAGGCATTCCTTCAAAGTTTAAGAGCAATTTCACTTATGGGGTAAGAGATTCTTCCTTTGTGGTTTGAGTTTATGTTTCTAAGTTCATTAATGGTAATATCGTGAGTTATTAAGTTGGAGAAAAATGATTAGCAAGTTTCTTTGAGAATAAGAGGGTTATGTTATTGCTTTTCATGGATGTATATGGTCAACATTGTGTTAATATCATAAATTAGTTTTGGAATATATTAGATTATCATGTAGTAAGTCTTAATTTACGTATAGAAACCTATTTTGCAATTGGGAAAAATTTCCAGGGTTTCAAATTGGGGATTTATGGATATTGTTCAATTGAGTATTCAAATGTGTATAGTTTTTCAATTAACTTAAGGACATGACTACTTAGAATGTATTCCTGATTTTTGGGTATTAAAGTTAGAATCTTGGTGACATGTGTTCGGGTTGGTATTTTAAAGTCTTATTTGTAAGGTTTATATCCTTGTATGTTGCAATTGCTTTATATTAATGAATATTGTATATACGTGGATAGACTTCGACCATTATGAGGCACAAAGGAAGGGAAGGGCTATCACCAATGATTGATCATGTAGTGCTCATGTTCAGCCCCGAGGTAGGCCGATAGAAGTGCATAATTAGTTATAAATATTGAGGGGTATTGGGTGTGTTTGGGGGTCCTTCTGAAACGGTTGTGATGAAAATTTGATGGGGTACCAGTGTTGAACTGTGGTGATGGGATTTAGGGAATCAGATTCGTGCTGGTTCCGACTGCTGATTATTTGGGCTTGTCGCTATTTTTGCTTGATATGTTTACTCATCACACATGCTTTCGATATGATATATTGAATTGTACTTTGATTGTACATGTGTATTAAATTCATTGAAGCATATGATGTTTCATCTGTTATTTGGTTTCATCTCATTTTATCATGATATCTTGCCTTATATTATTATTTGCATTCATACACTCATGATTCTGTTCTACTGATATGAGAATAGTATGGATATGTTGTAGGCCCAAGGGGTCGGGAATGTAAGAAAATTTATGAGATTATGACAACCCTGATATGATATTGATATGCGAGAAACGGAGGTGCATGCCTGCAATGTGATATTATTCAGCCAAAGAGTTGAGCACCATGATCCTATGAGTTATTCAGTAGCAGAGGGGTATATGGACTTCGCGGGTCCCCCATTGGTGTACATATCATAGTAAAATCTTGATGTATTGTATACTAGATTGATAAAGGTACCAAGCGTATGCATTACATTCATATCATACATATATATGTCATTTCATCGATTACTTGTGGATGAACTTGTATTTGAAGTGATTGTTGCTGACTTGACTAAGTTTTGGACATGAAAGGACTCTACTTGCTACTTAGATCACCATTTAAACTCTTTTGGCATTGGATAACGTAAGTAATTATGGACTCGTATTTAAATATGGAAACATGTGAACTCTGTGAATCATTATGTGGACTATGTGACTTTACTTGAATTATTAGACTGTGTTGTGTAGGATTAATTGACGTCAACTTGGTATTCATCTTTGATTATGATCATTGTCGGCCTATAATTTCTCTATATAGGGGTACATTATGTACTCATGCTACACTTGCTTCATCTTTTCATGATGTAGATACATATCCGACTTCTAGACCACTTGGCTGAGTTCAAGCAGCTGATCCTCAATATTCAGGGTGAGGATGCTATCTCCAGCATACCCTTGGATGCTCTATCTCTATGACAATATTTATTTCATATTTTCGAGATATGTTAGACTATGTATTGGTTTTGGCATGTGGACCCATTTTTTTAGAATTGTATTAGATTTTCTAGTGCTATTGTACCCATAGACTAGATCACTTGAGAAGGGTGGGGGGTTTCTGATGCATCAAACATACTACTTCTTCTGCATTTACATTATGAGACGATTTATGTAGCATTTGTTATCTTACGCATTTGCTTATGCCATATCATGTTTGTGATTTAGGGAGTAGTTTGCCTACATAGTGGGGTTATGTAGGTGGCACCACGATTCCTGAAAAGGGGTCGTGACAAAGTTGTTATCAGAGCCCTAGGTTAAACGGTCTTAAATACAAGAGCAATGTATAGTAGAGTCTCGCGGATCGGTATAGAGACATCCATACTTATCTTTGGGTGGCTATAGGACATTTAGAAAACTTCACTTTCTTGATTCATTTCATACTAAGTTGAATCAAATTGGTATATGACCTTTGTTTCTATCTCTCCCAGATGGTGATGACTCATGCTGACACGGTGAGAGAGGCATAGCACCAACACCGGTCGTGCGCAGGAGTGGTAGAGCACATGCTTGGGGTCAAAGTAGATCTAGAGCAGCAACACCAATTCAGGGTGAAGCATAGAGAGCTGATCAGGCTCGTGCTAGATCAGAGTCCCTAGAGCCATATATCGAGCCTTATGATGATATACTAGATGAGGAGATGGGGCCAGCCCAGGATCATCCTGGATTTATTGCTACTCCGGTTCTATAGGAAATATTTGTAAAGTTATTGAGTGTTTTCGATGGTTTTTCTCAGACACGCATACATCCTACTAGTCCGGGTGGTTCTCAAACCCGTGTGGGAAGGGGAAGATTCAGACCCTTATGTTTTATACTCTTGATATTCAGCTAGTGGCGATGTCATAGCGATGAGTTTCATGCTCCAGAGTTTGGTCCCCAATCTATTGGAGGGACAACTATGACCCGCGATGAGTGGAAGATTTGGGAGCACGTTTCGAACATGAAGCCTCCTGAGTTCTTTGGACAACCCGAGGAGGATACGTAAGAGTTAATTATGAGAAGCCATGAAAGGTTGCATACCTTGAGTATTATGGAGTCGCATGGAGTTAGTTTTGTGACCCTTCAGCTTAGAGGAGACATGAAGTAATGGTGAAGGGCATATGCTGATTGCTTGCCCGCAGTGACACCTCAATTGACTTAGGTTAGGTTCTATAGGGTCTTTTTGGAGAAGTGTGCCTTTGAGCTTGGGACTTCACAAGTGTGTTGAGTTTTAGAATATTGGCCAGGGCCATTCTACAGTTGCGCTATATAAGACTCGCTTTCATGACTTATCGTGATATGCAACACCGCTACTCTCCACTTAGGCTGAGCGAGTGAGATATTTTGTTAGAGGCTTGTGTATTTCTCTCTAGTTGGTCACGTTGCTTATAGTGGCTTCAGGAGCTTATTTTGAGATTACGGCAGAGCATGCCTGGTTGTTGGAGTCCGTAAGAGGCGAATTGTCCAGTTATGAGCCCGATAAGAGTGCGAGGTGACATGGTCAATTCAATGGTTGTAGTTCCCGTGGTTATGGGTATCCTAGGAGATATTGGCAGTCACAGCCCAGTCGACTGGTTCAAGCAGCTCTACAAATTACTTATGGTTATAGTGGAGGCTAGTCGTCTAGGGGTTCACAGTCTAGATATTTGGACCATGATGGGTTGGGTTCTTCGATCTTCATTTAGCAACCCTCAGCGGCCAAGACTTGTTTCAGTTGTGAAGAGGTTGGGCATGTCAAGAGAGATTCCCTAGACATTGTTTGAGTTCATCCCATGCACTCAGGACCTTAGCACAACCATCCAGATGTGGTAGTCAGAGTAGTCAGGGCGGATATTATTCGGGCTGTGGTGGCCATCAATCTAGGCATGGTGAATCCTAGTCGGGGAGAGATAGAGCTTGTTCGGGTCAAGATAGCCAGTAGGGTACTCAGTCCGAGGTACGACCTACCCATTGCTATGCATTCCCTTGTAGGGTCGAGGATGAGGCATATGATGCAGTCATCACATGTATCATCTTAGTCGATCATCGGTCTGCTACTATGTTATTTGATCCAGGATCTACATTCTCTTATGTGTCTGTCTACGTTTTTGCTAAATTGGAGATGTGGTGTGATATGCTTAATTTTCCTATCTGTGTCTACACCAATCAATGATTTTGTGATTGTAGATAGAGTATATCGCATGTGTGTAGTTACATTCATGGGTTACGACACTGGGTAGATTTGGTTAACTTAGATATGGTGGATTTCGATATTATCTTAGGTATGGATTGGTTATTACACTATCATGCAATTCTGGATTGCTATTCCAAGATGGTCATATTAGCTATGCCTGGTTTTCTGAGGTTAGAGTGGAGAGGCGCTCCTATCCCTGCTCCTAGGAAGGTCATTTCTTATATTCGGTATAGGAGTTTGGTAGACTAGGGTTGTTTGTCTTATATTTCTCATATTCGGGATAAGAGTGCGGAGTCTCCTTCCTTTGATTTAGTTCCGGTAGTTAGTGAGTTTGCAGAGGTCTTTCCTTCAGATTTACCGAGTATGCCGCCAGACAGAGGCATTGACTTTTGTATTGATCTTGAGCTGGGTACTCGACCCATTTCTATTCCTTCGCCCCGTATGGCAAAATTAAGAGAGTTGAAGGAGCAACTTCAAGATTTGTTGAGTAAGGGCTTAATTCAGCTAAGTGTATCTCCATGGGGTGCTCCTATCTTGTTTGTAAAGAACAAGGATGGCACTATGTGTATGTGCATCAATTATAGAAAGTTGAACAAGGTCACCATCAGAAACAAGTATCTGATTCTGCATATTGATGACCTATTTGATCAACTTCAGGGTGCTTCTATATTTTTGAAGATTGACTTGAGGTTCGGGTATTATCATTTAAAGATCCAAGATGAGGATGTTTCCAAGATAGCTTTCAAGACTCATTATGGGCATTATGAGTTCTTTGTGATGTCATTTGGGCTTACCAATGCCCTCACAACTTTCATGGACTTGATGAATGAGATATTTAAGTCATACTTGGATTCTTTTGTGATTGTGTTTATTGATGACATCCTGATATATTCGAAGAGTCGGGAGGACCATAAGCGTCATTTTAGAGTGGTCTTGGGATTTTGAAGGAGATTAAAAATGTATTCTAATTTCTCGAAGTGTGAGTTCTAGTTGAGTTCTGTAGAATTCTTGGGGCACGTGGTGTCTAAGGATGGGATTATGGTTGACCCTAAGAAGTTAGAGACAGTCACGGACTGGCCTAAAGCAACTTCTGTGACGGACATTCGGAGTTTATTGGGTCTTGTTAGCTACTATCGTCGGTTCGTCAAGGGTTTCTCTTCAATTTTTTTGCCTTTGACGTGTTTAACTCAGAAGGAGGTTCTGTTCCAGTGGTATGATGAGTATGAGCAGAGCTTCCAAAAGCTCAAGACTCTTTTGACCACAACCCTGATTTTATCCCTTCCAGTTGAGGGGAAGGACTCTACTGCGTATTGTGATACTTCTAGGATTGAGTTGGATTGTGTGTTGATGCAGGAGGGTAAGGTTATTGCTTATGCATCGAGGCAGTTGAAAATTACCCTATTCATGATTTGGAGTTAGATGTTGTTGTGTTTACTCTAAAGATTTGGAGGCATTATCTTTATGGTGTCCATTGTGAAGTATATATCTACCAATGTAGTCTTCAACATGTGTTTAATCGGAGGGACTTGAATTCTAAGCAGCGTCAGTACATGGAGTTGTTGAAGGATTATGACATGACCATTTTACACCATCCATGCAAGGACAATATGGTGATGAATGCCTTGAGCCGGAAGGCAGTCAGCATGGGGAGTTTAGCTTGTTTGGTTATTTCCGAGCATTCTTTGGCATTTGAGGTGCAGTCTGTAGTCAACCATTTTGCGAGGCTTGATATTTTGAGTCCGGCTAGGATTCTGGCTTATGTGGAGGAAATGTCATATCTTTTGGATCAGATCCTGACTCACTAGTATGATGATGTGAAGTTGTGCAAGATTCAAAATAAGGTGATTAGTGGTGAGACCAAGGAGGCCATGATTGATAGTGAGGGTGTTTTGAGGATCAATGGTAGAGTGTGTGTGCCTCGTGTAGGATATTTGACCAACTTAATTATGGAGGAGACCCACAACTCCTGGTATTTGATTCATCCAGGTGCTACTAAGATGTACCGTGATTTGAGGCAGCACTATTGGTGGGGGAGGATGAAGAGAGACATTGTTGATTTTGTGTCTCGATGTCAGAATTGTCAGGATGTAAACTTATCACTTGGTTAAATAAAAAAATTCTATTTGACCAACAAAAAATTAATCATCCCCAATTCTAACCTATTTTTCTCAAAGTGATCTCTTCCTAAGACTTTTGTGAAAATATCTGCTATTTGTTTATCAGTAGCATAGAACTTGATTGAGATAAGACCTTTCTCAACATTTCCTCTCAAAAAGTGATGTGTTATGTCAATGTGTTTAGTTCTCTTATGCTGCATAGGGTTCTTTGCAATGCTAATAACACTAGTATTATCACAGGATATGGGAATGCAATCAACATTTATACCAAAATCCTTTAGTTGTTGTTTGATCGATAACAGTTGAGCACAACATGATGCAACAACTACATATTCCGCCTCAGTAGTCTATAAGGCTACAAAGTTCTACTTTTTGGTAGCATAGGAGACTAAGCATGAACCAAGAAAATGTGTCATACCTGAGGTGATTTTTCAATAAATTAGGTACCCTGCGTGATCAGCATCTGCATATCTAAATAAGTCAAAATTGCTTCCTCTTAAATATCAGAGTCCTAAGTCACTTGTTCCTTTCAAGTGTCGC
The DNA here is from genome assembly GCA_029783415.1 of Anisodus acutangulus. Classification (NCBI taxonomy): domain Eukaryota; kingdom Viridiplantae; phylum Streptophyta; class Magnoliopsida; order Solanales; family Solanaceae; genus Anisodus; species Anisodus acutangulus. The sequence continues at coordinate 25,050,212 of CM056498.1, read as the reverse complement.
ATGATCATTTTCACAGTATTAAGATGAGATTTCCTTGGATCTCATTGAAACCCGATACAAAGTCCCACACTAGACACTATGTTGGGTCTACTGGTGGTGAGATACAGTAATAACTCAACCATGCCTCTATAGAGTTTCTACTCCACAGGTGAATCAGGTTCATCAAGGTCCAGCTTTGTAGAAGTGGCAATTGGTGTGTTGATGGACTTGGAATCTTCCATCTTGAACTGTTTAAGAAGCTCATTTACATACTTTTGCTGGTGAATCATAGTGACAATTGATGTTTTCTTAATTTGTAGACTCGAGAAGAAGTTGAGTTCTTCCATCATACTCATCTCAAATTCACTTCCCATCAAATTAAAACTCTTTAGATAAAGATTCACTTGTGGCTCTAAAGATAACATAATCTACATAGACCTACACGACTAACAAGTTGTGACCTTCAGAAATATTATTATAAATGTTTTTTTAATGGGGCCATGCTCCAGAAGGAACTTGGACAACCTCTCATACTATACTATTGGTGCTTGCTTGAGACAACAGAGAGCTTTATCCAACTTGTAAACATGGTCAGGATATTCAGTATCTTCAAACCCTAGAGGTTGTTTCACAAACACTCCTTCTTTTAAATACCCATTTAAGAAGGTACTTTTCACATCCATTTGATATAATGTGAATTCGATATGAGCAACAAAAGATATGAGGAGCCTTATGGCCTCTAGTGATGCTACATTGGTTAAGGTTTCATCATAGTATATTCCTTCCTCCTAATTGTATCCTTGAACCACCAACCTTGCCTTGTTCCTTGTGACTATTCCATACTCATCAAGTTTGTTTCTTAACACCCATTTGATTCCAATTGTCGTTCTATTCTTTGGCCTTAGTTCTAGGTGCTAGACCTTGTTTCTCTCAAACTGATTAAGCTCATCCTACATAACTATTATCCAATATGCATCATGCAAAGCCTCAGTGACCTTTGGCTCAATAACTGACACAAAAACATTAAAGGAGTAGAGATTCTTTAATCTAGATCTGGTTGTTACTTTAGCACTTAGATTTGTTAGAATATTCTCAGTCGGATGAGATCTATGATATCTGTGTCTTTTTGGAATTGTCTGCGTTTTCATATTCAACATCATTTAATGAATCAGGTTCATCCTATTCTTCAGCAGTACTCAGCCCTAGCCCTGCCTTGACCTCTACCACGTCCCTGCCTCTATCTCAAGCAATAGTCCCGACAGCGATTATGGGCATAGGTTTGGGCTCCTGATCTCCAACTGCAGCTGAACGTGTCCTCACCATATGTGAGAGAGTAAAACAAAGAAACACTTATAAACCATTAGAATCAACTACACACGATACAGAATAAAAGATTAATATTTTCCTATATGTCCTATAGCCTCTTGAAGGTAGGTACGGAGCTCATCGTACCGATCTGCAAGACTCTACTAGATATTGTTCTTATACTTATGAGACGGTTAAATATAAGGCTCTGATACCAATTTGTCATGACCCAATTTACTAAGCCACGATGGCACTAACTTCTACTAAGTTAGTAAGCCGACCACAACCAATCTTAGCCATTTAATTAAAAAACGATGCAGAATAATTAAGCAAATCTATTTAAAGTCTTTAATAACTCTTGTAACAAAGAAAAATACGGAAATAGTATGCCAAATCCCAAAACCTAGTATCGCCGGTACAAGAACTTGCTAAATAGGAATACAAGTTTGAAGTTAAAACCGAATACGTAAACTGTCTAGAAATAAAAAAAATTGAAAGTAAGGATAAAGGGAGAATTCGATGCCACATAATCAAATTATATCTCACCCTGAACTCATTGAATGGCCTCCTCAATGACCTGATAAGTCTCAAGATACATTTGTGCTAGGAACCGAATCTGCACACAAAAAGGGTGCAACAAGTGTACCGTGAGTATAAGGAAAACATGCACTCATCAACATCATTGACCGACCCTAGATATTACGAAGATGATGATTGGTCTTCCAAATACCAATTCCACACTTAACCGCTATTAGTTCGATATAAAGACTCAACTAATAGTCATTAAGATCAAGATTAGATATAAGAAACATCTAAGTCCATGAAATCATTCAAGTAGTCAAATAAGCATGATAACATAATTTAATAGCAATTTATACAAGTCAAATAATCAATAATATGTTAACAACAACAACATACCTAGTGAAATCCACAACGTGGGGTTTGTAGAGGGTAGAGTGTACACAGACCTTACCTCTACCTTGGTAGGTAGAGCGGCTATTTTTGAGAGACACTCGACTTAAGATAGAGAAAATTATAAGTAAATGCAAGGCCTTTTTCTCATCACTGGTACACACACATTCAAATACTATGAATTGTGACCCATGGGGGACTCGCGAGGTCCATATAACACCCTGAGTCATTTCCCTTCGGATTCCTTATCCAATATTAGCCTTTCAATCACATCGCTTAGACAAATTAGGTTCACATTACTTGTATCTAGCCAATTGGGTTCATATCAATCGCATCACTTAGCCGATCTAGGCTCACAATACATGTCTCTAGCCAATCGGCTCATATCAATCGCATAACTCCGTATGGAACCATTTCCCTCGAACCCCATATGTATCCTCAAGTGTAATATGCACGAGATACCATATGAAAGTATAAATATGACGTACACAACAATAAGAAGCTAACTATGCAACAAAAATTCATTTTTTAATCATGTAAATCATAAGATTCGACCTTTAGCTTCTTTTCCACTTTTAAATGAGTATTTAGGAGTGATGAGAACACATAATTACAAATAAATCAGGCATATAGTCATAGAGACAGAAAGTACGGGCTTCATACCCTAATCACATATCCTTAGGATCATACTATCTATACGTGATTGTTTTATTTACTAGCAACCCAAAGAAACAGAAAGCTAACGCGTGTGAGATGGAACATTTGTATGCACTATTTAACTTTAAAGTCATCCTACATGCTATTATATGCTTCCTTTTATATTCTAGGCTTCCTTTTATATTCATTTTCAACGACATCCTAACGTACCTAAATATACTTTGTCAACTTGTTTATTCAGAACAATAATATTATAAGAGAGGCATACAACATGATGAACCTATGCTAGAAAATTGATATTGTACGCGACTAATTTAACAAACAGCTTAAGCAATATATTCATAAATGAAAACTATTATTGATTACAGGTACAACCATCAAATTTAATAACAAAAGAACTGAAAAAGCACATTCAGAAAATATAAATTTAAACTTAATTTATTTCATCCTAGGGCTTCAATATCTTACAAATCAGTGAACCACAGTAAGCTTAATTAGTATCGTCGTGAGGGGCTTGAGATGAGGAATGATCACCATTCTTCAACTGCATCAGACAATTTTTCAAATCAAAAGTAACTAATTTTAACGAAGTATAAAAAATTTCAACCTCCTCTGTATTAAATTCCTCGATGGACTTATACAGTCTTTTTTGCCAGTATAAAAAGTACAAGTTCTTGTTCACCAACAACATCTTCTATTACATCATACCTGTTACGTCTAACTTTGATTTTATTAACTTTGTTTCAAGAGTTTCTATCAATAAGACGATTACTGTGACTTAACTGCATATTTTAACCTGAAATGATTAATAACGATATCAGTTGTAGAATGAAAAAAAGTTTGGGTTACAGATGGGAGAAAAAATTATTAATCTCGTATCAACATTGCATAGTCTAATCAGTTCACATAACTCTTTATAAAAATCAGACTGACACTTTGAGAATGTTGTGTATCGATTATCTTCTTTTTTACTTTGATCATCAGGATCTTATGACGCCCTAGAATCTTTTATCCTCCATGAATTAATTTTTGAGGAAGGAGAATGAAAATTATTAATTTATTGATGCAGATGTCAAATAAATCTGTTGCTTATAAGAAATGGAATAACATGATCATGTGTACAAGAATTTCTTCACAATGATAATTGAACTTCTAGCCAATTTCTTTAATTATCATTATGAAGAAATTCTTGTATAAATAATCATCTTCTTCCATTTCTTATAAGCAATAGTTTTCTTTGAGAACCTAATCAATAGATATATAATTTTTATTATTCTTCCTAAAATATTAAGTTATAGAGAATAAAATGCTCTAGGGCATCAAAAGATCCCAATTATCAAAATAGAAAAGGAAGATGATCGATACACAACATTCTCAAAACGTCATTCGGGTTTATATAAAAATTTCAGTGAACTTATTAGACTATGTGATGTTGATATGAGATTAATATTCTTTTCTCCTACCTATAACTCTTTGCTTTTTTCATCCTACAGTTGATGTTGTTATTGATCGTTTATAAGTCCAAATATGCAGTGAAGTGAGAGTAATTGCCTTGTCACTACAAACTCTCGAAACAAAGTGAATAAACTCAAAATTAGATCTAATAAGTATGATATGATAGAAGATGATGCAGGTGATCAAGCACTTGTACCTGATAAGACTTGCAAAAAATGATAGTGTGAGTCCGTCGAGGAATTTAATGCATTGGAGGTGGAAACAATTGATGCTTAATTAAAATTAGTTGTTTTTGGTATGAAAAATCATTTGGTGCAGTTTGAAAATGAAGATCATTCCTTATCTCAAACCCCTCCAGGCGATTCTAATTAAGCATAGAGTAGTTCTCTGGTTCCTAAGACATTGTATCCCTAGGCAATGAAATAATTAAGTTTAAATTCATATATTTCGAATGTACCTTTTCAGTTTTTGTTCTTAAATTTGTTCGTACTTGTAATTAATAATGATTTTCATTTTGATATATGATGTTTGAGTTGTTTGTCATAATAGTCGCATACAATATCAAATTTTCTAGTATAGTGTTCATCATGTTGGGTACCTCTCTTATAATATTATTGTTTTTAAATAAAAAAAGTTGATAGTATATATTTAAGTAAATAAATTTAGATATTGTTGAGGACCAAATACAAAAGGAATCCTAAATCAGAATGTGGAGTGGCTATAAACCTAAATCGTGCACACAAATGCTCTATCTCACACGCATTAGCTTCCTATTTCTTTGGGCTGCTAATAAATAAAAATAATAATTATGTAGAGAAGAGAAAGGGCATTTACTCTAGATGTGATACCAAGATAACTCCATGGAAAACTAAAAGCATCCACTTCTACCATACACATACAAATGCTAAATTAACTCATGGAAGATAAAAAAAACTCTAGGGCGTCAAAAGATGTCGATGATCAAAATAGAAAAGGAAGATGATCAATACACAATATTCTCAAAGAGCCAGTCAGGTTTATATAAGAAGTCTTCAAAATGATAACTAAAATACTTGCCAAATATCATAATGGAAAGTAAATCCTTTCATCATATTGAAAATTATAGTAGCAAAATGAAATCATTTACACTTAAAATATATTTGTGCACTCGTAATAATATTTTTAAAAAATCTGAAATTTCAAAGATAAAGAGGCAAATATTGTAATATGAATATGAAATTTAACTCAAACTTCCTAATGTGCAACTATAACTGAAGTAGGCAAAAGTTAATATAATTAGGAAAATAAATAAATTTCATACCAAAGCTTTTAATTTCAAATTCTATAATATAACAAAATTATTCACATGAATAATTGACATGATTAAGTCTGAAATTAACTTGAATATGTAAACAATTTAATGAAATACAACAATAAAAATCAAACTTCCTTCTTGCACTAACATTAACCAAATCCCAAAAATTTAACTTGAGTTGAAAATATTATGATGTGCTTATCTAAGTGAATGTGTTGAATCCAATTGAGTGGACAACAACTCGCCATGACCCAAGGGAGTCATCTTTTGGGGAGATTTAGGTATCCCTTTTACAATTGTCAATCAATCAATGTCGTCATTATTTTCATTTCTCTATAGTCAAAACTACTTCAGACCTAAAGTTCCAAGGGGATACGTAGGAATCCTACATCGGGCCTGGTCTTTGAAGGGTTGGGTAGATAATATTTAAGAGCCTTTTCTTATAACCGAACTACGGTAGGGCCTAATTTCTCACGGCAAGATACACAGACAGTCTATGTAAGTCTCCATCCTTGTCGTGACTAAATATATTTTCCTCCCCCGGCTCAAGAGGAGTGGTTCGTAGATCAAGTCAGTACGAATAATGAGAAGACAACAAGTCTCTAATCTAAAAGCAACTCAACGCAAATCAACCTTTCTTCCATATTCACACGAAATAAACAAACAAAGTCATGTCTTCGTTAATCTAAAATAGTCGAGTCGTAGGAATATGGATTAATCTACCTTAGATAAAACAAGTGATTATCCATGATTACTTGTTTATCTTGTATTTTTTATTAAGTATGACATACTAACTCTGTCTGCCTTTTGAGTTTTTCTTTTATAAAGGGGAGATTTCTTCATGTTGTAATAACACTGGAATACTTCACTAGATCAAAAGTAGTTGCAACATTCCTTCCAAATCAGACCAACGACTAAGGCAAACAAAAAGATGACAGGTACTCCGGAAGGAAGCCCCAGAACAACTGACATTTCTTTGAGAAATCCCGAAACTTCCAATCAAGAGGTGAAAGCACATTATGAGGATCTCATCTCTCTCTTGCGACAAAAAAATCAATGACCTCCAAGAGGAGGTAAAATAGGCCAAGCTGGCCTTCTTTGAGAATGTCCCTCCCGTTGACACAAGGAGGCCACCTCATTCATTTCCATCTCTGATTTCCCTAATATCGAGTCATTATTGAACTCACCACGTCAGTACCAAATCAACCTACCATCGACCTAACCACATCGAATCTGCCTTACGTTCGTACTTCCTAGCATACTTCTCTACCTCTCCACTCACCTCGAGTATCCTGTACCAATAACTCTCTAAATACCGCACCCTCATATCCAGTTTTACTACCCACCTACGTCTATACCTCCACTCATTAAAAGCCCACTACCTACGCAACCCAAAGCCCTAATGACCTTCCCTCCGGCCAGCCCGAGCTAGATCATTACAAAGATATGGAAAATGAGTGGAAATAAAATGAGGAAAAATGGAATAGAGACTTGAAAAGAAAGTGAGCATGTTGGTCTCCCGAGCCAAAGAAGATGCACGTCCTGCCCGAAAAGCTACCGATCTTAGATATAATGATCTATGCATGCACACCGATTTGGATTTGACCGAAGGCTTTGAGATATCAAAATTTGATACCTTCAATGGCACGGGAAATCCAAAATCCCATATCTGAGCCTATTGTGACTAGCTCGTAGGAGTGAGAAAGAACCCAACTCCAATTATGAGATTGTTTAGTCAGAACCTAAAGGGGTAAGCCTTAGAATGGTTTACCGCACAATATTTGCGCCAATTAATCATATGATAGGACATGTCAGAGTCATTCCTGGACAGATTCTGATTTGATGGTCAACTTTTCCATAGCAATGTCAATTATTTCGGAGGAAACTTTTGAAACAGCATGTTACTTATAAATAAAGACCTAACTTTGTGTTAACCAATTTTCATTTATGGAATAGGCATTGACCTGGTATGGAAAACAGGTTGGGTAACATGGTTAATGGCCTGAATGTATAAGTAACACAAAGGAGAGGAATCGTACATTAGTCGTCATTGATTTTATGCATGGTCCCCATCCAATTGCTGTGACAGAAGTACCTATTAGTCATTTATGAGATCAATAAACTATGAGAGTATAAGACCTACAACGGAATGTACAGGACTGGGTAGAACATGTTCTCACTTTTAAAGATAGTTTGAACTGAGACAACTATTCAACCCAGAGGAGATACTGATGTAATTTTAATTATCCCTGAACACTTCACTGAGGTCTCAGGTTTACTGCCAACCTTGATAAAAGTTCATTCTATGCTGATGGCCTTAACACAATTGATTTTTCGAAGTGGAATAAAGCTGCTATCTGTAAGATTTTGTGGGCACTATCACATAAGAAGGATTCATTGTGGGTGCAATGGATACATAGTTTTTATATCAAGCACAATGACCTTTCAAGTATAGATACACCCAAATAGGCCTATTGGCTTGTAAGTTAAATCTTTGAGGCTAGATCATGGTTCCCACAAGTTGATTCTATAGATTATGCTGATCAGTTCTCAATAGAGGGAAAATGCAGTATTAAGAAGACCTACATATCATTCTTGCAGCAATATCCAAGGTCAGAGTGGAATAAGTTGTTGTTATCCTCGTGTGATCTATCAAGACACCAGTTTATTATGTGGTTAGTTGTGAAGAGCAAACTTGCAACAGTGGATAGACTAGCAAAATGGAACATTCATGTACCATCAGACTGTGTGCTATGCAATTTAAATCATATAGAAACAATGCAACATTTGTTTTTTGAGTGCAGGTACTTCAAGTTCATATGGAAAATAATTTTTACATGGTTAGGCATTTAAAGACAAATTGGTACATGGGATACAAAAGTAGATTGGCTTTCTCAACAGGTCCACAACAACAGACCAAGATCCAGTATATTGGGATTCCTCAATGTTGCAGTAGTATATATATATCTGGACAGAGATAAATTCCAGGAGAAGAACAAAAATACAGTTCAAATTGTCAGGAAAATAGTCACAAAATTACATATTAGAGGTCAACAACACTGTAAATGGAATAGGATGTTAGAAAGGTTACAAAAATACCCTTTTTAGGATTTTACATGTAATTGCTTTATTATCTTAGTATAGGAAGCTATAGGATATGATTCCATAGTCCAAAGTGAATCAATGGTGTATAAACTTATCACTTGGTTAAATAAAAAATTCTATTTGACCAAAAAAAAATTAATCATCCCCAATTCTAACCTATTTTTCTCAAAGTGATCTCCTCCAAAGACTTTTGTGAAATTATCTGCTATCTGTTTATCAATAGCATAGAACTTGATTGAGATAAGAAATTTCTCAACATTGCCTCTCAAAAAGTGATGTGTTATGTTAATGTGTTTAGTTCAATTATGCTGCACAGGATTCTTTGCAATGCTAATAGCATTAGTACTATCACAGGATATGGGAATGCAGTCAATATTTATACCAAAATCCTTTAGTTATTATTTGATCCATAACAGCTGAGCACAACAGGATGCAGTAGCTACGTATTCCGCCTCAGTAGTCTATAAGGCTACAGAGTTCTACTTTTTGGTATCCTAGGAGACTAAGCATGAACCAAGAAAATGTGTCATACCTGAGGTGATTTTTCAATAAATTAGGTACCCTGCATGATCAGCATTTGCATATCCAAATAAGTCAAAATTTCTTCCTCTTAAATATCAGAGTCCTAGGTCACTTGTTCCTTTCAAGTGTCGCATGATCCTTTTCACACTATTAAGATGAGATATCCTTGGATCTCATTGAAACCCGATACAAAGTCCCACACTAGACACTATGTTGGGTCTGCTGGTGGTGAGATACAGTAATGACTCAACCATGACTCTGTAGAGTTTCTACTCCACAGGTGAATCAGGTTCATCAAGGTCCAGCTTTGTAGCAGTGGCAATTGGTGTGCTTATGGACTTGGAATCGTCCATCTTGAATTGTTTAAGAAGCTCATTTACATACTTTTGTTGGTGAATCATAGTGTCAGTTGATGTTTACTTGATTTGTAGACCCATGAAGAAGTTGAGTTCTCCCATCATACTCATCTCAAATTCACTTCCCATCAGATTAAAAATTCCATGGATAAAGATTCATTTGTGGCTCTAATGATAACTGAATCTACATAGACTTGCACGACTAGCAAGTTGTGACCTTCAGAAATAGAGTGTTATAAATGGTTTTTTGGTGTGGCCATGCTCCAGAAGGAACTTGGACAACCTCTCATACCATGCTCTTGGTGCTTGCTTGAGACCATATAGAGCTTTATCCAGCTTGTAAACATGGTCAGGATATTCAGTATCTTCAAACCCTAGAGGTTATTTCACAAACACTCATTTTTTTAAATACCCATTTAAGAAGATACTTTTCACATCCATTTGATATAATGTGAAATTCATATGAGCAGCAAAAGATAAGATGAGCCTTATGGCCTCTAGTGGTGCTACAATGGTGAATGTTTCATCATAGTAAATTCCTTCCTCCTAATTGTATCCTTGAACCACCACCAACATTGCCTTGTTCCTTGTGACTATTCCATACTCATCAAGCTTGTTTTTGAACACACATTTGATTTTAATTATCGTTCTATTCTTTGGCCTTAGTTCTAGGTGCTAGACCTTGTTTCTCTCAAACTGATTAAGCTCCTCCTGCATAACTATTATCCAATATGCATCATGCAAAGCCTCTGTGACATTTGGCTCAATAACTGACACAAAAACATTAAAGGCGTAGAGATTCTTTAATCTAGATATGGTTGTTACTTTCGCACTTAGATTTTTTAGAATATTCTCAGTCGGATGAGATCTCTGATATCCGTGTCTTTTTGGAATTATTCCATTGGAATTGTCTGCGTTTTCATATTCAACATCATTTAATGAATCAGGTTCATCCTATTCTTCAGTAGTAGTTCCCCCTGCCAGTGTGGACTTCTCTTCATTCTTTGATGAACTAGGTTCATTATGGGTGTTACTTGTTTCATTCTCACTTCCTGGCTGAATATTCCTCTAAGTAGAATCACTGAAGGGTTCTTCATAGCTTTCTTCTCAGATACGACATTTGACTTATCAAACGCAACACACACACTTTCTTTAATGCACATGGTTGTTTTGTTAAAGACCATATGGGTCTTAATGCTTGGTGAGTAGCCTACGAATATTCCTTCATCACTCCTTGCATCAAACTTTCCCAGAGAATCCTTTTCCATTATTGTGAATAAGACATCTACATCCAAAAGCCCTAAGATGAGAGATGTTGGGCTTCCTTCCTTTGAGCTGTTCATGTTGAGTTTTCTTCAGTAGTGATCTGGTCATACGTCTATTAATAATGTAACACACAATATTTGTGGCTTCAGCCTAGAATTTCCTTGCAATGTCGCTAGCCAGCAACACAGTTCTGGCTATTTCTTAAAGGGTAAGATTTTTCCTTTCTACCACATAGTTTTATTGTGGTCTTCTAGGTGCTGAGAAGTTGTGATTAATGCCATTTACTAAGTAGAATTCTTAAAATTTTGCATTCTTGAATTCTATTCCATAATCAGATCTAATGGCACCTAATTATTTCCCAATTTCCTTTCTAGTCTTCTTACTAAGATATTGAATGAATCACAAGCTTCATCTTTAGTTGCAAGAAACATTGTCTAAGTAAATCTGGTGAAGTCATTGATGATCACAAATATGTATTTTTTTACCCCATGACTCAAAACCGTTATTGGTCCACATTGATCAATATGGACTAGTTTTAACAACTTGGTTGTGCTTTTGATTTGAAAGATTATCTCACTTGTTTTCCTCTTGCACAAGTATCGTATACTTTGTCATCCTTGAACTTAATATATGGCAACCCAATCACAAGGTTTAGAGAGACCATTTTATTCAGTTATCCTAGGCTAGCATGTCCCTGACTCTTATGCCATAACAGGGGATCACAGCCCATCACACTCAAGCATGTGAGATAATTTCTTGGTATCTCTATTATAACTGCCTTGTACATATTATTGTACCTCATGGCAATTAGAATAGTGTAACTTATTTTTAGATCAATGACATTACATCCAGTCGAGGTAAACACCACCATATTTCCTTTGTCACACAACCGTGGGATGCTCAGTAGATTATTTCGCAGACCATCTACATGGTATATGTTCTCTACTGCATGTTTTTCATATATGCCAATTTTGCCTATTCCTTTGACCTTTCCTTTCTTTCCTCATCCAAAGGCTACATTTTCACCTTTCATGGTTGAGAGTGAACATAATTTATCATTATCTCCTGTCATGTGTCTGGAGCATGCACTGTCCAAGTACCACTCTGCTTGTTTCCTTTCACCCTAACCTGCAAGAATCAATCATGGGTTAGTTTTAGGAACCTACACTAGTTTGGAACCTTTTTCTTGTACAAAAGGATGAACTAGATTCCCTTTTGTCCATTTAGGCACTATAAAGGGAGACATGTTCCATCTATCTAATTTTACATGCTTAAAATTCATGTTTACATTTTTTAGAAATATTTGGTCGTGCTTTGCTCCTAGTGGGAAATTTGTTCTATAGTTACCTGTTCTACCACAAAAAGTGCACAAACCTTTTCTTATAAATTCACCTTTTTCAAACTTCTTCTTAAAACCTACTCCAGTAGTAATACTATTAATTTTTCTGGTAAATTTAATTTTTGTTCTAGGTGGTTTTGTCCATTTCCAGGATTTCTTTAGATTAGTTTTCACCTTATTTAATTCATTAACTAACTTTCTAGATATTTCTTTCCCAAGGCTCAACTCAGTCCTAGTCTTACTTAAGTCAGATTCGATCTTGAGAAGTTGACTATCTACAACAGGTTTCTCATATGTAACATATGCTTAAGGACTTCAAACCTTAGACCTACATTCATTGAACCAAGTTGATTTACTTGTTCCTACATTAGGCAAACCTCATGTTCATATTTTTTTTGTACTAGTCTCTACATCAATAACATCATATTTCAGACTAGTAAAGGCATATAACAAATGATTTGTTTTTTACCTTATTTTAAGGTATTCATTAATTAAATACTTCATTATGGAGGTCAACCCTTTATTAGGAAGTAGATCAAGTTTATCTTTTAGTTCGAGGATGTTTACCTTTGTGTCTTAGTCTATCTTTGAGTATGAATCTCTAATGGCCATCTGGGCATGAGGATTAGTTACATCTTTTGAATCATCACGGGAGTCCCAAGTAGCCTTCAGCACCTTAGGAGATCCGTTGTTTCTTCTACCATGAACTTGTTCTTTTCAGCTTTCTCTTTCTTCCATTCGATATCTCACATAGGACAATATTTGATCAAGTGATCAGTTTTATCATACTTGAAGCAGTCAACGGTTTGAGGTTTGTCACCTCTTCCCTTTCGTAGGCGTTTCTTTTGCAATTTTGTCTCTCTGTGGTAAGAAACTTCCTGAAGTTTCTTGTGATTAGCGTCATTTCTTCCTCGTCTGTGTCAGATTTGTCACCCTCAATTGCCTTCAATGCCAGGGATCTTTCAAACCTTGATTCAATACTTTTGGAGTTTTCTATATCCATCACATAGGTTTTCAAGTTTCTCACTAACTTATCCAAGGATATATCTTTTATGTCTTTGGATTCTCGTATAGCGGTGACCTTCATCTGGAACAATTTGGTAGTGTTCTCAAAATATTGTCAACTGAATCTTCAGCGGTAATGATTTTCCAAGAGACATCAGTTCATTAACCAATGAAGTATACCTGGTGAACATTTCAGAAACAATTTCTTCTTCATTCTGAAATTTTCAAAATTAGTGGAAAGCATGGCTTTTTTGAATTTCATGACCTAGCTGGTCCCTTCATGCGCGTAAACTAGTGCATCCCTGATTTGTTTTCCAGTGGTACAACTAGAGATTTTGTTGTACTCGTCCAGACCAAGTCCACAGATCAAGACATTATTTGCCTTGGCATTTTCATGAGGATTTTATAGTCGGCTTCCTCGTATTCACTCTTCTCCCTTGCGATACTTTTCCTATATGTATCCTCCTTGACTGGGTATTTTGGGCCATCAGTAACTCTTTCCCACAATTCATAATATTCAGCTTGCAAGTGGTCCTTTATCCGAGCTTTTCACCAAGAGTAATATTTTCCATTGAAAAAAGGTGGTCAATGAGTGGATTGACCTTCATTGTGTGCAATGGGTGGTGAAACATTCATCACATTTTTCTCTTAAGGTGTTATCCTAGTTAAAGAGAACCTGCTCTCATACCAATTGATATTCTGCACACGTATACTTCTATTATATGTGGTACCTAATCTTTACTTATAGGATGAAATACGTTACCCTACCTATTCTATGTGTGGCGATTGCGGAATAGTAAGAAAAGTAAAGTAAAAGACGCAATACTTTTACGTGAAAAACACCCGGCTCACAAGGACAGTTAAAAACCATGACCTGCAACTCTATAAGATTTATCCCCAACTCCACTACAACAGTGAGACTCTTCAAGTTCAAGTCACAAACTATGTAATGATATAAAAATTCATATGAGCTTAAAGTTCCAATTTGATCCTCGAAGTGATAAACTCGGAGTCCCAAAGATGGTTGATCATCCAATGATAATATGCGTAAAATGGCATGGAATATGGAGTGGGATTGAAGATTGGACTGTAAGATTTTAAGAAGAAAACATTTTATTCAGCATTCTTGTTGGTCTTGGCCGAGACCATGTTTTTCCTTTATAGATTATATTTTCTTAGCTTAGATTTTCGTTCTTCTTAGGACACAGTTAATGTACCATGTAATAACACAAGGTGACTAGGACAAAAATGTAGGGGAATGTATGACTAGGCTATGTGTCTAGGTCGTATGAAAAGGGTTAAGCTGAGGTGACAAAAGGACAAGAATGATCTAGAAAATTAGGCTTCCAAGAAGACAATTCATGAACCAACTTGTTCATGTATTTGGCCACATGTAAGACACCAAGAAGATGAAGGGCTGGTCGAAATATTCCCATTTGGCCAAGGCCCATATGCAAGGAATGGAAGCTTCCAAACATGTTCCAAGAATATGAGATTTTTTAGGAGCCAAGTTCATGCATTCTTATACATGGGAACCACAAAGGGGTGTGAAAAAGATTGGGTTCATCATTGTTTCCATATAAAACCAAAACCTTTCCCATTGTTGGAGTTGAGGTCGAGAACTTCCTTGATCCCCAAACAAGTCGAGTCCTTCCCACTTGTCCATACTTGGCTGAAATGGCTCAAATTTGTGTTCCTTTATTTACTCTTCTAGAATAGTATATATCCTACTATAAATAGGACCCTTTGGATGTTGTAAAGTTCAGTTGTTGATGAAATATAAAACTTGAGTTTTACTCATACACTAAGTATTCAACTTGTGTGTTTTCTACCTTAGTTGGTCCTTGTGTGGACCTTCGGTTCTTGTGTGAACCAAACCCAAGCCAACGATCTATCTCAAGGTTACCGGCCACCCTCACTTGGTTAGTACTTAGAAACCTCGGTCTAGTCCTTGTCCAATTGGCCAAACTCATCTTGGTGTCGACTCGAGCATTAAATCATTATCCTTGTTTTATATCGATCGATTGTAACTTGGTTTGTACTCGGGTTTGCACCTAGAATCCCGTGTCCATTCCTCGTCCAAACCACTCCATTCTATCGACCACCACGTACAACAAAACTTCATAAACATCTCCACCAAGGGTCACTGACCGAAACTACCCACAACCTCCCGTCCAAACCCGACAACCACAAATAGTCCACAAAATACCCTTTACCGGAACCTCACTGTTTTAGTATTGTTCCTTCGTCTTTCCACCACCCAACCACCAAACCCTAACCACCAAAGTAGCCCTCAACTCACCCATAGAACCCCCATAAAATGCCTAAGCCCGACACTAACTAAAACTAGCCAAAATAATCCCACAACACTACACTGCCTGGCAGAATCACCCAACCCTAGAACCCCACTTTCAAGTTCATTTTCGCGTCAACTCATCCTGGCCAAACTCCGACCAACTTACCCTCACTCACACCTTCTTATATACATCAGATTGGTATCAGAGCAAGGCGCTCCCGTCCCACACCATGACGTGATGTCCGTCACAAATAAAAGAACTTCGGCGGAACGTAAGTGACATCTTTGCGGAACAAAAGAAAGTCTTAAGAAGAGAATTTGATCTTCCCACATTCGAGGGAAATAAGGACCCGGAAGAGTTTCTTGAATGTGATGAATGAAAGGGTCCGAAATTAGCTTCTCAATTTAAGTTGTTAACCAAATGATCGAGGGTGTGAAATATTAGTCATCAACCCACGGTTAAGGACCGAGAATGGCATGGAATATGGGGCGGGTTAGGAACCATAACTTAATTGTATTATAGTGACAAGTTTTATTCGGCCTTATATGTTGGTCTTGGCCGAGTCCTTGCATTTTATTTGATTGTCTTTAATTTCTTGACTAGCTATTAGTCATCTTAGGATATATTTAAATCATGTAATAGTTCTTAGCTTGTCTTACGACACATTCAATGCTTGTAATGGAATATTAAAGCCGAGAAGGTGACATGGAAAAGAATGCGAAGACGGCACGGACAAGAAGCTTTCCAAGAAGATCATTCAAGAGCCAAACAAGGAAGGTCAAACTCGGCTTAGAGAAGTGGAAGAGTTGGCCGAGAACCATTATATTGTGCAAGGAATGGAAGCTTCTATATTGATCCCAAGAAGATGAACTCTAGAGAAGTCAAGGTTCATTCCCCCCTTCTACTCGGGTACTACAATGGAAGTGTGAAGAAGATCGAGTTTACCCTTGTCCCAAGAAAGGCCAAACTCGTTCACACCATGCTCACAATGAACGAAGGGCGACTTGGTTCCCAAGCCAACCCATCCCCTTTCCTCATTCCCATTTCGATCGATTGGCCTTGTCTTGTGTCCTTTTATTTTCCTTCTAGAATGGTCTTTATGATACTATAAATAGATCCTTAGGATATTGTAAATAATCAGTTTGAGTTTAAGATTAAATCTAAAGTGTGTTTTCTACTTGTGTATTTAAGCATATCGATCCTGTGTGGGTCACCCCTCCCTTTAGTGTAAGACTTGGTTAGGACTGTGTGACCTAATCAATTCCTAAGCTCGAGGAACCCCCTTAATGGTAAGCGAATGTTAGAACTGTGTGGACCAACCTAGCCTAAGATTTGGGTTACCAAAAGGGCTTTCGATCACCCTCACTTGTCTTGTTCACGGGCATTGCACCTAGCAAACCCCAGTCTTGACCTTGTGGAATTGATCACATTATCCTTGGTATTGGCTCGGGAAGTAAAACCCCCATGTCTCTATCCTTGGGCTTATCAATCGTCCCTTATTACACCCATAACTACTAAAAACTTAAACCATATCAAACTGAACCAACACTTAACCAAAACCCACCATTTCATCACTCGAGTTTGTATCTAACAACTCGTGTTCCACCTTCCTTCAATATACTATATATCAACCACCCTTACCTTACATAATACCTTACTAACATCCCCACCAAAGGTCACCACCCAAAATAGTCCACAAATACCCTTCCAATCCCAATAACACCAAGCAGTCCACATAACACAACCTTCTGAGAACCATATTATCTCAGTTCTGTTCCGCCAACCTGCCACTATCCAACCACCAAAGCCTGACCATCCAATCCACCATAAACATAGATAAAATCACCCCATAAAACTCCTTGACCTGATTCCCTTCACGTTCTTCCAAAATATCCATCAAACACCCCACTGTACCACCAAATCGAGAACCTGAGAACCCAAATTTTGACACCCATTTTTGAGCGCCCGAATATAACCAACACCCGATCCACTTACCTATCTACACCCCTCCTTACTTGCATTATATTGTTATTATATCCAAGTGTTCCCATCCCAGGCAATAATGATATGGCTAATATAAGTGACGAACTTAAAAGGGCCTTGTCCGAAATGGTTGAGGACCAAGTAAGGAGAGAATTTGCCAATCGTGAAGTCAACAATGATTTTGAATCATGAGAGGAAGTTGCTCAAAACAATCCCATACGTATTGAAGATGATGCACCAAGAATTGAAAGGGGAGGTGATCGGACGTTATGGTTCGACCTTCTAACATTTGAAGGAAACCTGGATCTCGAGGAGTTCCTCGAATGGCTAAGGGCCATTGAAAGGCTCTTCAACTTTAACAACTATGATGATCACCAATTCTTTAATATTGCCACATTAAAGCTTAAATCTTTTTCCTCCGGGTGATATGAAAATTTGAAGGCAAGCCGAAAGAAGCATGGCAAGTCCAAGATCAATTCTTAGGAAAGATTGATGAAACACTTAAAGAGAAAATTCTTGCCCCGAGAGTATGAAAAAGATTTGTACCTTAAACTCAGCAAGCTTCGGCAAGGCGTCCTTAAGGTTGAAAAATACATCCGGTAATTCGAGAAGGTCACAATGTTGTGTGACTTAGAAGAAAAAGAGGCTCAACACATTGCACAGTTCATTGGCGGACTAAGCGCGGCAATCCAATAGAAAATAGAAGTGTCCACTTACACTAAATTTGAAGGTGGGTGCCATTTAGCACTGAGGTTTGAGAGGCAACAAAAGAAGGTTGTTACAAGACCTTACACAAAGACCGGAAGTGCTAAGGAAAAGGTTGGTACGTCCTATTCCAATCCCTTATACAAACAAGACAATGTAAACAAGGACTAGGGAAAAATGAAAGTTACAAAAGGTGTTGATAAAGGCGGAAAAAGATGTTACAAGTGCCAAGGACTCGGACATTTTGCCCAAGAATGTCCCAACCCAAGGACCATGACACTTGAAGAATATAAAGAAAGTGGTGATGCTTTTGTGGTAGATGAGATCCTAGAAGAAGATGAGGCTCTTTCGGAGGATAGTGTGATTATATTCCTTCAACATGTGCTAAGCGCACAATTGGAGGAACTTAAAAAAAATCAGAAGGAACAAATTTTCTACACACGATGTGAAGTGAAAGATAAAGTGTGTTGTTTGATTATTGATGGAGGAAGTTGTGCAAATATGGTGTCCATCGGGGTGGTAGGAAAATTACAAATACCAATCCGTGAACATCCCAAACCTTACAACCTTCGATGGGTAAACAAAGAGAATGGGCTCAAGGTTGCCACCCAATCCCTTGTCAATTTTTGGATTGGAGGATACGTCGATGAAACTTGGTGTGATGTCCTTCCAATGGACGCATTCCATATCTTGTTGGGTAGGCTATGGCAATATGATCAGAAAACCATGCACAATGGTGAACATAACACCTATTCCTTTCATAAGGACGGTTGGGACTTTCGGCTAATACCTTTGCCACCAAGTAAGGTAAGGGACATGAAGATCTAACAAGCACGAAAATGCCAAGCCAAGGTTGAGGTATGGAAGGAGGAGGAAGAATCTAAGAATGGGAGTGCCATGAGTGTTTTGGAATATAGAGAAGAGGTGGGTTCGAAGGAAAACTTAGAGGTTTCGGAAATGATACAGCCACATGAGCCAACAATCGAGCTACCACCTAACAATAATGTTGATACTATTAGTGAGGTAGCCCTCGGAAGATCCCTCACTCCCTATGATGCTCTGCAGGAAACAACCGAGCCATGTGTTCACAAAAGCCTTGTTTCATGTACAATCACTATTTATGGTCATATTCTGAAGGTGGGTGAATAAACAAAGCAGGGTTGGACCTTTTTTACTAATCCTTTGTACTAAGTTGAGGAAATGGGCGGCACCTTCTTTGTCAATCTATTATATGAGCAAACCCGCATGGTAGATGATGCCGACATAGATTTTATACATCCCGAAGTCCTACCAAAGGAAGATAATGAACTTACTCTTGATTTAATTTTAAGAAGTTCGTTATCTACTCACCAAGCCTATGGATATGGAAAGCAATAAG
The DNA here is from genome assembly GCA_029783415.1 of Anisodus acutangulus. Taxonomy (NCBI): domain Eukaryota; kingdom Viridiplantae; phylum Streptophyta; class Magnoliopsida; order Solanales; family Solanaceae; genus Anisodus; species Anisodus acutangulus. Next base: position 25,030,654 of record CM056498.1, on the reverse strand, counting down.
TCTTAGTCAAAGAAAATGACCAAAGGTACCTTAGCTCCGACATAGCGTATGTCTTATTGGTACCGGATCAAGATGAAAGATGGAATGTGTACATCAACAACCAATTGGCCTACAACTTCTCCATGCGGTACAAGTCTCCGTGGCCAATGTTGGACGCTCATAATTTGTATGGGGATAGAATACCGTCAAAGCTCAACTTGCAAGAAAACTTTCCATCGATGCAGGTCCAAGAGAAAATAGAGCGTGGGAAAGGATTCAAGGGCCTACATTGTCGATGCGGATGTCTTGTGGTTTGTGAAATCCAAAGAAGTGAGTCTTATGCTGCCCCTATCACGGCCATGACAATACATGAGCTTGGAAAGGTTGGTGCCAACCTAGGTCAAGAAAAATAAGTCATGGATCACGATGATGAAAGATTTTTGGGTGCACATCGTAGCACCTTGACGTACAACTCATTGGTCAAATGGGGAGAATACTTGAGTGATGGTCCATTTAAGTTGTTGGATAAGTTCCGAAGTGGCTTATGTGAAACAAAAATTTCGAGCAATGGACTAAAATGTTATGTTACTAAGTTTCCTTCATACGTGAACCATCCGATTTGAGGATAAATTCTCTCCAGGAAGGGGAGATTGATAAAAGAAAGGGTCCAAACTTAGCTTCTCAATTTAAGTTGTTAACCAAAGGACTGACGGTGTCAAAGATTGGCCATCAACCCATGGTTAAGGGCCGAGAATGGCATGGAATATGGGGAAGGTTAGGAACCATAACTTAATTGTCTTATAGTGACAACTTTTATTTGGCCTTATGTGTTGGTCTTGACCGAGACCTTGCATTTATTTGGTGTTCTTTAATTTCTACACTAGTTATTAGTCATCTTAGGATATATTTAAATCATGTAATAGTTCTTAGCCTGTCTTAGAACACATTCAATGCTTGTAATGGAATGTTGAAGCCGAGAATGTGACATGGCCAAGAATGCCAAGACGACACGGACAAGATGTTTTCCAAGAAGATTATTCAAGAGCCAAACAAGGAAGGTCAAACTCGGCCTAGAAAAGTGGAAGAGTTGGCCGAGAACCATTATATTGTGCAAATAATGGATGTTTGTATATTGATCCCAAGAAGATAAAGTCTCGAGAAGACAAGGTTCATTCCCCCCTTCTACTCGAGTACTACAATGGAAGTATGAAGAAGATTGAGTTTACCCTTGTCTCCAAGAAAGGCCAAACTCGTTCACACCATGCTCACAATGACCGAAGGGCAACTTGGTTCCCAAGCCAACCCATCCCCTTTCCTTGTTCCCATTTCAGCCGATTAGCCTTGTCTTGTGGCCTTTTATTTTCCTTCTAGAATGGTCTCTGTGACATTATAAATATTGTAAAAATCAGTTTGAGTTTAAGATTAAATCTAAAGTGTGTTTTCAACTTGTGTATTGAAGCATATCGATCCTGTGTGGGTCACCCCTCCCTTTAGTGTAAGACTAGGTTAGGACTGTGAGACCTAATTAATTCCTAAGCTCGAGGAACCCCCTTAGTGGTAAGCGAATGTTGGACTGTGTGGACAAACCTAGCCTAAACTTTGGGTTACCAAAAGGGCTTTCGATCACCCTCACTTGGCTAGTTCACGGGCATTGTACTTAGCAAACCCTGGTCTTGACCTTGTGGTATTGATCACATTATCCTTGGTATCGGCTCGGGTAGTAAAACCCTTGTGTCTCTATCCTTGGGCTTATAGACCATCTCTCATTACACCCATAACCACTAAACACTTAAACCATAACAAACCGAACCGACACTTAACCAAAACCTACAATTCCCTCACTCGAGTTTGTATGTAACAACTCATGTTCAACCCTCAATTAATCTACTTTATACCAACCACCCTTACCTCCCAAAATACCTCACTAACGTCCCCACAAAAGGTCACCACCAAAAATAGTCCACAAATACCCGTTCAATCTCAATAGCACCAAGCAGACCACATAACATAACCTTTCGAGAACCATACTATCTCAGTTATATTCCGCCAACCTTCCACCATCCAACCACCAAATCCCGACCATCAAATCCACCCTCAGCATATATACAACAACCCCATAAAATGCCTTGACCTGATTCCCTTTACATTCACCCGAAATAGCCATCAAACACCCCACTGTTCCACCAAACTGAGAACCCGAGAACCCCAACTTTGGCACCCATTTTTGGGTCAGCCCAAATATAACCAACACCCGACCCAGTTACCCATCAACACCCCTCCTTACTTGCATCAGAATGGTTAAGGGCCATTAAGAAACTTTTCAAATACAAACACTATCATGATCATAAATATTTTAAGGTTGCTACATCAAAGTTGAAATCATTCGCTTATGTATGGTACGAAAACCTCAAAACAAGCCAAAGAAGAAGTGGATAGACCAAGATTAACTATTGGGATAAATTAAAGAAGCATTTGAAGAGGGAATTCTTGCCAAGGGAGCGTGAACGTCGTCAAGAAAAGGTTGAAGTTGCAACATGTCATACCTTTGAAGATGTGCGTCACTTAGTACTCAATGTTGAGAAACCACAATCGAAAGGTACCCCAAGGTCATTTGTAAATCCCACGGATGTTAAAGCAAATGGCAGTATCTCTTTTACTAACCCCTTGTATCGTCATGAAAGTGCAAATAAGGATCAAAAGGTAGAAGATGGTAGTACCTCTTTTACTAATCCATTGTATAACCAATGAGTTGAAAAAAGAGATATGGGGAAGAAAATAGGAGTTAAAAAAGGGGTCGATAAAAAAAGAAAAAGGTGCTCCCGATGTCAAGAATTAGGACATTTTGCTAGTGAATGTCCTAATCCCCGGGTCGTGATTAGAGAAGAGTATCAGGAGTGTCGGTTTTCCTTGGCTATTAAGGAACCCGTACTACTTGAAGAATAGGAGAAACCACAGACTCCCTTGATTGATGTACAAAAGATAGAGGAAGAGTTTAAGAAGGGGAGTGCTATAGATGCCGATTTAAAGGAGCCCTTGGAAGACGTGTGTACGAATGGTCTTGCAAGCGGATCATCATCAATGGAAGGTATTGAACATCCTCTTAGTTTATTTCCAAGAAGTTCATTACCTAATCATCAAGCCTATAGTCACAATCCGAACAAGGCTACGGTCTTAAGGTACCAAAGAAAAATAGAACTTGGCACCCGAGTATTGAAAGCCAAAAGGTCGACAACATCATCATGAGATACAAACTTCCTATGCCGAGATTGAAAGACATTGTTGATGATTTGAGTTGATCCAAATTGTTCGCCAAGACAAATTCAAGGAGTGGCTACACCTAGTGAGAATCCGAGAGAGGGTTTTCAAAGCCAAGTATGATTGGGACGAATGGTACATGATGCAGTTTGAATTTTGGAATGCTCTAAGATTTTTCATGAGACCGAAACTGTGTGTCTTATGTTCGTATCATGAATCTTAGGAGTATTTACATGAGCAGAAAGAATTGAATCTAAGGCATTCTAGGTGGATGACATACTTGCAAAATTTCATATGTTCCACATACCCCCCCCCCACCAAGGGTCGGATACTTCCTTGAGGATTCCAGGACGACCACAGAGTAATGTGAGCTTGGATTTTATCCAAGGTCCACCGTGAACACCACGGGGCAACAATTCTTTCATGGTAGTCATGGAAAGATTTGTAAAGATGGATCACTTCATTGAAAGCCACAAGACCAACGAGAAGGAACTTCCGAAGAGTTTTACATCCGAAACATGACCGATGAAAGATAGTGAACTTGCTCTTGATTTATTTTCAAGAAGTTCATTGTCTACTCACCAAGACGATGGATGCCAAGAACAAGAATTGTTAGGCAAAGCATATGACCGAAAGTGCCTTAGCCCCTATGTGGTACCTATCCTGTTGGTGCCGAAGAAAAATGAAATTTGGAACGTGCGTGTTGGTCACCAAACAACATACAACACCCCTGTAAGTTACAAATCTCTGTGGCTGAGGATGGATGATTATTCAGATGAATTGTGCAGAGCTAAAGTGTCTTTAAAGATAGACGTGAGAAGATATTCTAAACTAATTAGGATCCGAAAGGAAATTGAACGGAAAGGGGTCGTTAAGATCCAACATGGCATGTGTGAATGGCTTATGATGTCATTCGGTGTATGTTACATCCCGAACTCTTCCGTATGTCTCATGCACAAGAATTGTGTGGTCTGAGAGTACAAGGCATTACCCGAGGGCCTTCACATTAATCCATCCGAAGTAGAAACTAGCCGAAATTGGTTCAAGAATACAAGTGTCATCCGAGATTATGGCTTGCCTTCTTCCTATCATCGTGTCATCCGAGATTATGGTTTCTTTGCTACCCTTATTCCGATCATGGAGGTACTCTTTGAAGTGGAAAGTGAGGTTGGGGGAGTTGGTGCCGACCTAAATCAAGAACAAGAGCCTATGGCTTCCCGTAGTGAAAAATTGGTGGGTGCGCATCATAACTCTTTGGCCCATGACTCCTTGATCCAATGGGAAGACTATTTGAGCGATGACCTCTTCAAGATATTGGATAGGTTTCAAGAAAGCTCATACAAAGAAAGACTTCCGAGCAATGATTGAGGTCAACATTTCATGTTGGAGACTTATCAATGAACTTAAATGACGAGAATTTGAGGGTAAATTCTTTTGAAGAAGGGGAGTATGATGTAAAAATCCCCGTGAGCTTAAAGTTCCAATTTAATCCTCGAAGAGATAAACTCAGATTCCCAAAGATGGTTGATCATCCGATAATAATATGTGTAAAATGGCATGAAATATGGAGTGGGATTGAAGATTGGACTTGAAAATTTTAAGAAGAAGACATTTTATTGGGCCTTTTTGTTGCCCTTGGCCAAGACCATGTTTTTCCTTTTTAGCTTATTTTCTAAGCTTAGCTTTTAGTACTTGTTAGGACATAGTTAATGTACCATGTAATAAGACAAGGTGACTTGGACAAAGATGTAAG